>JBBPRQ010000020.1:0-138921 GCA_038093095.1 Boletus insuetus | reverse complement strand
TAATATCCAAGCAGCAATGTACGAACGATCTGCTGACCGCATGCAGTGCCCGAATCTAGCTCCTATCGTTCCCGCCCCTCGAGGCAACCACACGACGGTGTTCGCGAGAAGCCCTATATCCACTATTTACCCCCTCCACGACCTGCACCTGCATCACAGCCTACAGGTCAGTCGTGTGCGCATTGGACCCTGATCGTGTTTCAAATTCCACCACAGAGAGGCCTACTGATAGCAACTCGCATGGACCACAACGGACTATGCTTCAACGTGGGTACTCAACATCAGTATCTTGTGTTAATTACACATGCTTCATCTACGAGCAGATGCTTGGCACGTTGTGACATCCACGGACCCTTTGGCCGATTCCGATGAAGAGTTGATGGACGAGCATGTCAGAAACGACTACAGTGAGTATCTCTGATCTGCCCCTCGGACCAACCTTTGACGACGATCTTTGTAGACCAACGCATTGCCGTTATTTCCCGGCTTCGCGGAAGGGCGCCGACGCCGCCACCTGACATCCCTCCCCTCAACAACCTTTCTGATACCCGGCAACATCGATGGCGAACCGTGCAATCATGGAGATGATTCCGAATGACTTGGCCATCACATCCCGGAGAGCTTGACCACGCATGTCCACAATACACCCACTTGTACATTACTCATTCATTGTATGTCAAAAATTGACGCTTGATTAGGCAAATTGAATATAGTTGATCCAAGGCAGTCAGTCTTGATGGTTTGTTAATGAGGTGTCCATGTCAAGTAGCAGATCGATCATGGCCTCATGATGTCCCATATTCAATGATGTGGGTACATACTGGCAGGAGGACATGTGCTAAATACGATCGACAAGATAACATGTCCATGGATTTCAAAGCCCATATCGCGACACCACCGCGCAACCAAAACCAACTCGACCACTGTGTTGTAGTTGGGCGGGGGCACTGCATCTCTTCACTTCCGTGCTGGTCCTTGTGCATTCGTGACGACCCAGGTCAGGAGGCGGAGAGCTACGACGCCTGAGGGTCACCATCATATCCCGTGCAGTGTTGGCACGAGTGGTATGCAGTGTGGGTCCTGCCGCAACATCAACTGCGTGAGAAGTGACTGCGCGCCTCGATCCTAGCGTTAAAGTGCATGGGCCGGAACGCTCTGGGTGGATCACCTGCGGATTAAGTGAGGTGTCGAATATTTCGTCATTCAGCGCTAACCGGACAGGAAGCGTCTTGATCTGATGGTCCGTGAACGCAGGCGACATACTCGAGGCTTTCAGGAAATTGGGCAGCCGAGAGCAATCCCTGTCGGATGATACATGTACCGGCTTCAGACGGGCCGTGATCTCGTCTAAAGAGGGTGGGATACGACTCGACTTGTTCAGCGGCATTGCCGGAGGAAAGGTGGAGCTCGCTAGAGGCTTGAGTGGGGCACATTCTACCCACTTATCCCACGCTGGGTTGGGTGAATTGATGACGACCAAGTCCTCTGAGATTTCTGCCGCGATCTCAAGGGCAGAATGCTCGGGTTTGAACCCACGAGAGAAGGGAGGAACCTCGGGGATAGATATTGTGGCAGGGTAAGAAAGTCCACTGCGTTTGGACAGGAAACGAGCTCGGCGCTCGACTGGCTCCGACGACATTGAACATGACTATACTGTTCACAATGTAACTGGAAAACACATACGTTGTTTGAGAGCCTGACTCTTGAGCGCTAACTCCTTGCGGAGATCGGGGACCTTCTGCAACCCGAACTTGGCTCTTTGATGACGCGACACTTTAAGCAACGAGATGAATTGATCCTGAGTAAGTCCCTGACGCAGACGGCTGGCAGGGCGCAAAGACGACGATTGCCATGGGGGTAAAGGCGGCAATGACAACCGATTTGCTCTATATCCATCATCCTCGACATCCGATTTTTGAGACGAGAATGGAGAATAGGGATCTGGGCGGATCTCCTCTGGCGGCGCCGGGGTGACGCATATGGAAGGAATAGGAGAACCGACCAAAAGCATGGGTCCGCAGAAAACGAATGAAGTCGAACGAGAGAAAAAAAGCGACCTGCGCTTTGAAGAAAGGATGAACGAGAAGAACTTGAAGTTGCCCGCCCGGAGCTGGTGTGGTGAAGAGACGGAATGAGCGACAAGGTCAACTCTCTCACGCGATGACTACGCCAGCTAGACCAGTGCCACAACCATCACTCCATGGACACAAGGGAACAACTAGACAAGGCCAACGAACTAAAGCTTGAAGGGAATGAATTGTTCAAAGCAAGACAGTGGAATGAAGCCCTGGTGTCATATAGAACAGCGCTTAGCCACTTGCCTCCTCGAAACCGATCGGATAAACCAGACCTTGATCAAGCTGATGTCGACTCTCAAGGATTGACCGGAGATCCCAACGTGGCAGCGGTGTCCGATGTTCCGGACGCGCTCGATACAGAGTGCGAGAAAGCTCGGTCAGTTCTGTATGCAAATATCGGTGCATGCCTGTCGAAGCTGGTGAGCGGAGCGGTTTGCCCATGAGCCAATCTTAGTCGAGCAACCGTGCAGGAAGACCACAAAGGGGTGGTAGATGCATGTTCTCAAGGTAGGTGTACTCACAGCTCGCATACCTATCAACGCGCTGAGCAGTAGACCACAGCTCTCAGCGATGACCCACACTACGTCAAGGCACTTCAACGAAGAGCAACGTCGAACGAGAAGATTGGCACATGGTCATCCCTCACCAGCGCTCAAGAAGGTCAGTTTCTTGCGCAAAATCGTGATCTAGCGATCATTGCTGACACAACAACTAGATTACAAGCTGCTGTTGGAGTTGCTTCCCCCTGGTTCAGCAGAATCGACGCAGACGAGGAAGGCGCTACAGTCCCTGGAGCCTCGTATGCAAGTAGCCCGGGAAAAAGAGACAGACGAAATGATGGATAAGTTGAAAGGTCTCGGGAACACCATCCTTGGTACGCCTCTGTTTCATGAGATCAATGATTCAGATCATGATGGCTTGCTTTCCAGGTCAATTCGGACTCTCCACTGACAATTTCAAGTTCGAACCAAATGGTCAAGGAGGCTATTCGATGAATTTTGCACGATGACAACTCGAGCTGGCATGTTCCTACGGTGTACCATTCGTATACGAGTGATAGATTGTTCGCTAAATCGTTTGTGGACCTCCTTGCCCATCACATTCGTCGATGTATGTCCCGCCATGAGTGAAGACTTGGAATCTACTAAAGGGAAACACCTGCCAGCAAGGATTTACACGATCTTGACCGACATGGAGAGGCAACATACCCTGGCAATGATTCTGCCCCTTATTAAACCCACTGAGACAGGGCCATAGTCTCTTGAGTCTGTTGAACATGCAGCGTTATCCCCCGCTATCCAGACATGGCCTATTGGAACAACAACGTGTTCCCCTGAGGGAGCTTTCAACCCTGTTGGATCAACACAGACAACGTCTCCTGGGAGGCCAATGATTCTTTTACAGATAATTCTGTTCGGTTTCATGGGAGATCTAAGGGAAACCAGTTCTCCTCGAGTCAAGTTGTACGGCGCGAGCCGGTGTGACAAGACGCTTTCGATTGCAATTTCTCCCGTGGTCTCAAATGTGGGCAGCATGGATGGGCCATCCGTCTGACAATATTAACGCTTGAAAAGACAAAATGCGGTAGACGTACCAAGCAAGGACTCCCGATGTTTTCTTTGAAGAGATGGAGAATACAGACAATGTTAACAGCCTGTGTGATTCTGTCGCGTCAGTCGTGGTCGGTGTGAGAGTGAACAGACAGACATGGATACACCCTACTGCGACATTCCTTAATACTTTGAACCGGGTAGCATGAGCGAGAAACCGAGATTGGGTCATCGATCAGTGCCACATGCAACGCGGCCACGAACTCGTGTTCAGTGACTCAGATCGCTTATTACTACAACAACATCCTCATTTTCCTGCTCCTACTTCACCATTGGACTTGTCTCTAGTTCTCTCTCTACCATGGAGTCATTGAATATACCAATGCCAACGGCCGCAGACCTCAATCGTCTAACCTATCTAGGAGCAGCTAAACTCAAAGAGGCGATGTCCCGTCCAGATGGCCATCCAGAGAAGCTAGACTTTAGTATCTTGGCAGGCTGTTTCAATTGTGATGGGCCCATGTCACAGCATATGGGGCAGAAGGTGCCGAGCTTTTCGGGTTGCACATGCTGCTTACTTAGCTTGCGGTCAATAGCCATTGGTCTGTTCAGCATGTAGGTCCGCAGTTTACTGTTCCAAAAAGGTGTGTCCTACTTTGCTTGGGAACCGGAGTTGCTGAGAGTAACCGATCTTGTAGTGTCAAGTCGCGAATTGGAAAACTGGGCGATTTGGCACGGATGGTCATAAGTTTTTCTGCGAAAGAAATAAGGTGTGTAAGGATGGGATCGGGTAAAGTGTGCAGTCACTATACTACACCCTACAGCGTCATATGCTAAGAGTACCAGAAGTACGAGCCATTCTCAAACTATTTCCTTGGGGAAAACTCGAGAATGATGGCACGTTTCCCGAATCGCTCATACGTGCTTACTTTGGTGTTCTGGGGGCTCAGGGCTATGGATACTGGAGTGAGGCTGGAGGTAGTGCTCCCCATCCGCCTCAGCCAAATGCTATGGGTCTCCACGATGATCCGCTATCCGTTGATCCGGTTGAAAGCTATCAGGATGGCTATCCGCTTCTCCTTGATCGGCACCTTGACGACAAGGCTGGATGGAAACTTGAAGACAGTTTAATTCCTAAGCTGCCCTTCGAACCTGGTCGTGAACCGCTGATCGGATCCTCAGCTGACGTGGTTGACTGGAAGTCGTGGTATCAATGGCGTTCCTTACCCTTCGAGTCTCCTGCCGCACTCCTCATGCACTACCCTCTCACCGTATACCACTTGTTAGTCAACGTCTTGAAAGTTGCAAGTCCAAGTCGCGGATCTCCCGAGAGCCGACAAACGCTTGATGTTCACTATCTCGGCGCGGAAGTTGAGCTCAATATGCTCCCACTGTAAGTCTTTCTGATATCTTGGTCCCCTTCGATTGTCAGACGATATTGGCAGTTTCTCGGAGCTAGCATTGTTATTACCGTACACTGACATCAAGCTCACATTCTTCGGTTACGCTGTGCACGCAATTGTACAGAAAGCAAAGAAGAAAAGTATAGCTGCAAAGGCGAAACGCAACGAGCCAGTGTACACGTACAGAAGCCCCGTATCCATGGGACAGAGCACCTTGGCAATATACCTTGATGGAGAGCACGAGAACTGGGAGCCACGCTTCGTATCAATTTTAAACAACCTTCCCGATGCCGTCATAGCCCTCAATGCCGGATTGCTGAGCTACAAAACGTGGGCGTCCGTTATCCTGTTCTGTATCGTGGAGGAGATGCCCTTCGGGGTGACGGAGTACGCTGAGCAATCCGCTGAGGTGCAAACAGACTCGTTCTCCAAGATAATTCACCATGCAATCCCAAGCTTGGGGCCACGCCTGAACACGGCTCAACTCGAGGATTTGGTTAAACCACGACAATACCCTATCGAGTTTAATCCTTTTCAGCGACCTGGTCAACGGCCTATCGGTTCTACACGGCTCCCGAGCGTTTCTAATGGGTTCACTATCAGGGTCGTTGGACGGGATGGTCTACAGGGAAAGAGAGGAGATAATTTGGTCCAGGAGCTCCCAGACATGCATACCGCACAACATCGAGTACAGCAGCTGGTTAATCAAACACAGGGAATGTCGTTGAACAGCCTTGACTAGAGTAGGGTCGTTGTTTATTTTTTGATGCTGCCTTCAATCGTCGTGACAACATGCTGTGACCGTGACGCCATGTCTTCATTCAAGCGGAGGACGCCATCAAGACAAGTTGCTCTTCCACCAGGGACTCGCGCATGTCCCATATCCGTGTCCACGGTCCTGACATCTTCAGGGATTCCATCTCTCGATGACATCCTGGGTGGAGGCATGCCGCTTTCATGTTCGCTGGCGGTTCTTGCACCTGATTCCCATTCCGCTTACGGCGAACTGGTGCAAAAATACTTTGTTGCTCAAGGCATCGCAAGCGGTCACAAAGTGTGCATTGTCCATGAAGATGCGATGTCATTTGTAAAGGAATGCATGTGGATGCCTACGTCGAACCCAAACGATCCGGTGCTCACATTGGATGAAGATGATGGAGCTCAGAGCGGAGAGAAAATCAAGATCGCGTGGCGCTATGAACAGATGAAGAAGTTCGAGACGACTGTGACTAACCTGTATGTGCCGATTTTTGGAAAGCGATTGGAGGATTGGTGATCATATCAGCCTTAGACCCGCAGATCGTTTTTGTGACACATTTGACTTGACGCGTCGCATTCCCATGTCTGTGATAGACGAAGCCTACGACGCGAATAAGCTCATACCGTTAAACCTTACTATAAACAACGATCTCGCATCGTCGATGGACGGTCTGGTGAAACAGATAAAGCATGTCCTTGCGACTACTCCATCAACTGAAGTTGTTCGCCTATGCATAGCGTCTCTGGGATCCCCTGAGTGGGGGGAATACTGCCCAGCAGTAAGAGACAATTTTTTGTCCATGTGCAATTCTTCACGCTACACAGGATTTGTTGCGCTTCTTGTATGCCTTACGCCGTCTGTTGCGTCAGTATTCCCATGCATGTTCTTGTGTCACCCTTGCTCCGCATCTCTGTACGGGCCTCTGGGCCGGTCCCGGATGGGTCCAGAAGGTCGGTTGGGTAACCGATGCAGCTATCTCGATGTCAGGCTTCGGTGGTACGCATCAATCGAGATTTCATGTGCCTCACAGTGTGATGACGGCGGCACGAGCAGCTAACCCGGCACTCACAACGCTCTTCCCTTCCCACCATGGATTAGTGCAGATTCATAAACTGCCCACACCACATAGTATCCTTTCCACGAGCGACAAGTTCTCTACCCTCCGGGGATTGTCGTCATCTGCAGCAGCAAATATTGGCACGGGGGAAAACAATCTCGCATTCAGGTGTGTGCGAAAGAGGCTCGTCTTTGAGACGATGCATCTGGATCTGGAAGGAGGTGTCACAGAGCGGCGTACTACGCCGTCGTCGACTACGATTGGTTTTGATATCGGACAGGTTCCCACACACGTCACAAACGAGGGAAACTCGTCTGCACTAGCTCGCGTTGCAGTGGAGCTTGAGGAGACCCTGGCAAAAGTGAAGAGCCATTCGTTGGAGTCTGGGGCAACCGACGCAAACCCGCATAAGACGAAGAAGGGGAAGAAGAAGGTAGCTTTTCATTCGGACAAACCTGATCTGTATGATTTTTGAAAAGATGTGTGTATTCTATACCATCCAAAGCGTAGATGCACAGAGAGTGGTACTGTCAGTTGTCAGGGAGGTACAAGACGGAAGTATAAATATGATCGATGACATGTGGGGCGGTGTGTGCAATTGAGTTGGCGCGTAGGAGAGGTTATTTTCAGGATACGAACATATCGGACATGGAGATGGCAACGTTGTGTCAGATTCATATTGAAAGATGTTTCAACACCTTGTCGCGCACAGCTTTATCTCGACAGCGAGAAAACCGAGGATATATGGGTATATACATGACCCTCGGAGTTTCAGGGGGGGCCTCTGCAAAGAAAAAAAAAAAAAAGTACCTTGCTCTGCAACGTAGAGTGGCTGGGAATGTCGGCGATCACGTCGCTGATACGGTGGGCGAGGTGGGTAACGTGTGTCGACACACAGGGCGATTTGAGGGGTGGCAGTAGCCAGCGTTGTCAGACGTGGTGATGATGACGATGATGGGGAATAGCTGAGAGCTGTACGACTGGGAAAGGCGAGCTTTTACATAAAGGGACTGCACGAGGGAGAGTACATAATGTTTTGTGTAATTTTCGCTCCAGGTCTCCGTGTCTCCTCGTCGTTCCAGCGAAGAACTGTGAGGCATGTAAGTCGCAGAACAGTGCCGGAATATCGCTCGGTGTCTTACAGTGAACTGGTCAGGTATCACCATCATCCTTACTCTCTCCGCCCCACGGCACAAAAATCCGCATCCGCTCCGGCCTCTCCAAAGCCTACCTTCCTCAATGTTCATGACAAGCCACTCCCACCCGCTCCACTGACATCCGCTCTCAAGTTTACCCTCAGCACGTCTGATATGGATGCTCACCACCAGTCGTTCATCCGTCCAACGAGCTGGATTGACATGAGCGGTTCAGACGGCGATCACACTGGTAAGCATATATTTGCTCTCGGCGCTTGTGCATGTAATTTGCCGCCATGGTACCCCGTTTCCATACTTCCAATCGCGCGGTCAATCGGGGCACTTGATTTGGACAAGCCTCGTCACTGAGGATGTGTTTGTTTACGTGGGGCCATGTCAGTTGATACGGTCTGCCACTTCGCCTCCCCGACCTGTTTTTCACCTTCGTCCCAGACTAACTCTCTTGAGTTTTAGATTTTCTCACAACCAAATCCCTAGCTCCGTACTCACGACCCCTCCCCGGGTCACATTTTCCTGCACCGACCAACCTCCATTCACCAAATCACGCCCCCCAGAACATGATAGCTGCCGATCGCTTTGCTTTCGAACCAACACCCGACACGTCCTCAGCAGCTCCGTCACCACCACGAGCAGTGCACTCATTGTCGCATTCAGTCCTCGCAAGGTCCGCGTCCGAGAGCGAGGCCTCCTTCCGTTCCGACTCTTCTCCTCCACGGTCCTTCGCACGCCCTCCAAAAGTTCCATCCGTAGACCCTTCTCACTTCCCCGATCCATATCCACAGCGCTTGCCATATACCCGCGCCTCAGATAGGCTGTCTTCAACTCTTCCATCCCTCTCCTCGGCTGGTTCGTCTTCTGCATCTACACGCTCATCAGCATATACAAGCTCAGGAAGTGCATTGGCCACGAGTGATCACGGGCACGTGCAAATAGTATCTGGAGAAGACGGAGAAGTTGGCGTCGCCGTAGGAATCTCGTCCGATGAAGTGGCCAGAGTACTTGCGGGCGAAGATACAGTTTCCTCAGCAGGAAGGACTCCAATAGACCAAACGCGGTGGTCCGAATACTCTGCCAGCATCAGATCGAGATCCTCTTCCATTGCCCTCCCCAATACCAACAGCCTGCATGAGAGTGGCGTGCCTCGGCTTCGGGAAAATCCTAGTTTCGACATGGCTTGGCAGACGGTCGATGAAAGGGATGAGGTTGGCTTAACGAGCGGGGACGAAACGGATGATTTCGGTGACGACGATGACGGGAACGAGAACAAGGGCGAAGAGCGCACGTCCGCAATTGTCGTGGCTGAGGAAGGGCGGGGGCTGATCGTCAAAGGGGATGGGATCCCGATCTTACAACTTAAGGTTGAACCTGGTATGCCCGTATAAGACAGCCAATTACGCCCTTTTTGACGCCAATGGTTGCTCCAGGTACCACTCATCTCCTCGTTGGCTCCTCCAGCACCCCCAACTCTATCCCTGCTTTCCTTACAAGTACGCTCCCGCAAATTTGTCACTCACTTTTGGCGCTAGACATCTCTGCCAACTTCCTCGCTGCTTTACCTCCTGCACTCGCTTCCTGCGAGAACCTTGAGGAACTAAATATCGCGTCAAACCCGCTGCGCGTGTTGCCGGTTTTTCTGACTCACTTGGTAGCTTTGCGAGTACTTATTGCGGACGCCACCGGAATTGGTACACTACCAGACTCACTCTCTGCGCTCGATCGCCTTCACACTCTTAGCATCCGAAGAAATAAAATGCATGCCCTTCCCAGTTGGCTGTGTCTGTTGCCGCTCATGCAAGAATTATATCTCGATGGCAACCCGTTTCAGGGACCATGGCAAGCCCTAGTGGAACCACTTCTCAACAAAACTCCTGTTACGCCGCTGTATCCCCCTTCGACGCCTTCCATCCCTTTAGCGTCTCCTTCTGACTCGTTCGCCGGGACTGACACCGACACGGATTCAGACCCTCGTAGCGCTGACCCCGATGGGGGACTATTTCCCGAAGACGATACCATCACGCCAGCACGAGCGCCTCCTCTTGAGCGGTCAGTCACTTCGCCTGCTACCTTGCCTACGGCTTCTCCTGTCCTCGACCGTGGCCTTCTGCGAACCAAGACTGCGCCAAATCGACCCTATCAGACGAAGTCACGCCCGCGCACGGGGACCCCCTTTGATCATTCCAAGTCGTCGAATCGCTTCCCAAGTGAACCAGGAAACGGAACTGAACATGAACTCCGGAAGATGAAGAGCGCGGGAGAGCTCCGCACGAGTTTCGAGCGACCTCGCGTGTTAATGGAGAATCTTGCCATCGCGACTCCTGAGCGGCCACCCACATTACCATACTCTGCCTCAGCTTCTAGTTCCAACCTGCTGAGTATTGCAGGAGAATCACCTGAGGCAGATCGCCTTGACGCTTCTAAGCGTTATGCAAGCCTGGGGGTCTCAGCTCTTACTCCTACTCGTGGTTCTCGGATTACCCACGCAAAAAGCCTATTTGATGTGACCTGGGAGGGTGCGGAAACTGACGCTGTGGAGTCGACACGTTCCTCCTTTACTTCTCCTCCTACTTCACCGCCCCGTCCTATAGAACTTCACCAAGGTCATGGTACGCCCAGTCCAGCAGACCGGCAGACAACCTCTCGAGGACGCTGGGGATTCTTAAAAAAGATGTCGATGGGGAAAATGAGGGCCGATTCCCCCGTGACCTCCCGGCTAAATACTTCTTCTGGTCGTACTCCCCGTCCTGAAGTCATCGTTGGCGGTGTCTCAAGCCCCCCGCAACTGCCGACAAATACTCTGCCTCGGATTGATGTCCGATTCTCAACAAGCGGATCCTTGGGTCCTATGCCCAACCCCACCGCTAGTGTCTCCCTGTCGGTGCCCATAAGCGAGGAAGGCCCCGCAGTCTTCTCAAATACACCTCCCCCAGAGCCATCAGATCCGGGCAAATCCCTTGCTCTGACGGCTTCTCCGCGAGCTTCCAAGCGCAGGAGCTTTCTGCCTGTAGATGGAAGTGCAGTGATAAGCTTGGTTATACCTTCTCCGACTCGTTTTATCTCGACTACCGGCGACCTCGGTGAACCGGATGAACCAGCAAGCAGTCTCCATCCAAATTCGGTTGTTGATGCAGATGATTTTGCTGCACGCAGGGAAGAAGAGAGGGCAAGAGAAGCATATACGCGGGCATTGCGCTCTGTAATGGCGTATTTGAAAGATATGAACGATTTGAGCCTCTCGCAAAGTACCACCGTATCCATGTACGGGGGATCGCCGGAGGATTCACTCAGTATTTCACGCTCTCGAAGACCTACGGTGGTGGAGAGAGTGAACTCTGAAAGTACTATCTCTCGGGCAGCTTCGATATCTGGCCAGCTGCGATCACCGGAAGCAATGGCAGGGTTGAGGAGTGGGACACCTTCACGGACCATCAGTGTCGCTACTACTGATAGCAGTGGCTCCTCTGACGAGCGAAAATACAAAGACGATAAGGGGAAACGGGCTCTCGTCATTCGAGAGATTGTAGAGTATGTCTTTCAAGTTTGATTTTTTTTCTCCGGTAAAGCTAACAGTGAAAAGGACCGAAAGGACTTATGTCAAAGGATTGCAAGAATTGGTCGACATTTACGTGAAGCCCAGTGCTGCCCCGGTCAACCTCATCAGTGGTGTTGGCTCCGGCAAAGAAACTGTCATCCCCGCATCGGAACGGAAGATCGTCTTCAGTGGTATTGAAGCCCTGTTTTCTTTCCATAAAGAGAGTTTCCTTCCTGCCCTTGAAGCAGCCGCAGCACCTTTGATGAAGCAACCATCTTCTGAGGGTGAAGAACTTGATACGGATGGCCAACTCTCGATCGAGGTAACGAAAGGGGTTGCAGGCATTTTTTTGAAACACGCTGCATTCATGAAGATGTATTCTTCCTACATCAAGTAAGTTGACATCTGCCATCGTGAGATCGGTCTGCTGATTTGCTTTCTCAAGTAACTTTGACAATTCTGTGCAGAGAATCAAATATTGGACGACTGACAGAGCCCCTACAGGAAGCACTAGTCCAGGGTTTACCCTGTCGTCGAGCAGCGCTGGCTTGCCCAACACTGCCATTTCCCTTCCTAGCCCTGCGAGTGACTTGGTGGCTAATCTCACCTCTGGCCAAAGAAAGCGTATCAGGACATTCCTCAAACGCTGCCGTGTAAACCCCCGTCACTCTCAACTGAATATGGAGGGCTATCTGCTCTTGCCCGTCCAGAGGATACCCCGATATCGATTGCTTGTGAGTCGCAGGTGTTCCTGCGCCTCAATCAAATGCTAAGGCTTTCGCAGCTTGAAGAGTTGATCCGAAGTACCCCACCTACTTGCTCATTCATGGATGACGCACTCGATAGGGCACTAGCTGAAATATCACTGCTGGCGAATAATATGAACGAAGGAAAGCGTGAGTCGGAAACTCGACGAAAGCTGGTGCAATGGCAAAGCAGAATTCGAGGGAAATTCCCCAGCCCCCTAGTTCAACCTCACCGGTAAGCAACATCGTTGCTGTACCCATTACTGCTAATGACTCCCGGAAAGGCGTCTCATCATGGACGGACCATTGATGTTGACTCGTGTCGTCCGCAAGACTATTGTTACATTTGAGAACGTCAATGCTCAGGGTGATGTTTCTGCTGTGCAGGTTGACTGTCTCGCCCCAGAATTGACTCCTCGACCGCTAATCGGCATCCTTTGCAATGACCTTTTGGTTCTCTGCCGTGATCCGAGCGAGGGCAAAGATCCCGTGTCCTCGGTAGACCTTTGGGCAGTCCTTCGTATGCAAACATTGCCACAACCAGCTAGTATTGTTCACGGGAATGGTAACACCCACGCATATTCGGGGACGGAGACAAGGCTAATCTGTATCGCTTATAGCGTTGCGGATTGTTGACAACAAAGCTATTCTCTATTTTGATGCGCCCTCGCCCTCGGAAGCCCTGAATTGGTTTAGAGGTAATGAAATATTCCACTGACAATGGCAGTGCTAACATCAGAATCTAGCTATCAACGTTCACATCCCTTCATCCAAAGCATAGACAATGAACCCTCATTTCACGCAGTCACTTTCGTTCGAGCGCGACTTTCGTTACATTGATTTTGCCGGTTGAGCTTCCTGCAAGGGGCCCGGGTTGGCCTCGTATATATACCGTCATTAAGTTCACTTGCATCGTGTTACGCGTCATCTTTTCACTGTATTACCCTCATCGTTCACGTTCTTTCCTCAGTCAGGTAAAGTAGTACCAATTTAAACATTCGAAATTCAGGCGCTCCTACATCAGCCGAGCTCGAGTCTTCAATTACAAGCGGTATGGGGTACAACACGGGAATGTGCAATACTTTAGGAACATATCGACTGACGGAACGTCAACAGTGAAATAAACGTTTTCCCATGTCACATCTAGCGATACACGCGTGAGATGTTGATCCAGGGCCGAGAAACATCATGACTCACCAGCCATTGCCAGAAAGCATCCGCCTTGTTTTTGGGTGGTACCTCTGGTTGCTCGTCGGCCTCGATCTGCGCAATGTCGGTCACGAAATCCATATTTTCCGGTTTGACGAATGGAGAACGGTGGTAGAATCTAGCTCCGATGTAGAGGATAGGGAATAGGACGAGAGGGAGATAACTCGTGACGAATGTTGCAGTATTCCATTTACCCCGAAGGAAGACGCTCCAGGCATTGAACTGGTATGATATCAAAACCATAATTTGAGGTGGAGAGGGGATACGCGGGAACATACCACACAGATGATAAGAGTTGAGATTGCCCCATACCACGCGGCAAAGGGTTGAACGCGGGTGGAGAAGGGAAGGGTCTTACGATCGATGCCCTGCACCTTCATGCCGCTGTAGAAGCGAATATATGTTACAGAAATACCAAACCAGGTCATGAGACCAGCAACAGCAGTCATGTTGGAGAACCAGGTGAAGACCTGTCCGGCGCTGGTGGATATGGCCATGAAAGTGAGCAGAGTAAAGGAGGCACAAAAGACAACAGAGATGAAGGGGAGACCCGACTTGGACGTCCGCGCAAAGAATTTTGGTGCATTACCGGCGATAGCCAAGCCGTCTGGGCTCTGGGGTGAGTCAGCCATTCTAACCAAAACCAGCGTAGAACGTACAAAGGGCACGCGAGGACGTATAAAGGTCACTGGATGCGGCTGACCATGCGGAGGTCAACAAGCAGGCATTAATGATCTATCCTGCAATGAACATATGCAACAATTTAGATTGTGTCGGTACCCACCGAAGGCAGTGATTTAATCCCAGCGGTTTCGATCGCAATCACGAATGGTGAGGCGGCAGTTCCACTCGAGAGCTTGAGCTGTGGGTTCGTGTACGGAACGAGTAGACCGATAACGAAGGTGCCGAGAATGTAGAACAAGAGAATACGGATATATACGCGACGAATTGCTCTGGGAAGGTTACGACGCGGATTCTTCGTCTCACCAGCTGCAATCTGGGAAAGTGAACATCAGAGACGGGAATCAAAGAGACTCGACTTACGGCGACAATTTCAGTGCCAATAAAAGAGAAAGCAGCGTTGTCGAGGACAGCCCACCACCCAAGAAACTGGCCCTTTGAACCGGAAATCCCCTGGTATTGAGCAAAAGGACCAGGGTTTTTCCAGTAGCGGAAACCGATACGGTCGTGATCGGGTCCACCTCCGAGGTCAATGATGATACCCAATATGATAAGACCCGTGATGGTGAATACTTTGATAGAACTGGAAAGTGCGTTAGTAAGTGGGAACAAACACGGTGGATTGATCACCCACGCGAAGATGAACTCCGCTTCACCATAGGCGCCAGAGCCTAACATGTTGATGGTAACGACGACAATGATACAGATTACGACCCAGACGGCATTATTGACGTTTGGGTGCCAGTAATCTATCAGGAGGGCAGCGGCGGATAACTCGGCTAGAATAAGCATTAAACATGAAGTCCCACCGCAAGACTAAGGGCGCTAAATATTTATTCACCTGGGGCTGTAAAGGCAAGTCAAGTGGAGAAGCGAAAAAAGGTGGAATAACAATACCAATGATCGTCCAGTTGTACCAATAATTCCAACCCATCGCAAAGGAGAATGCAGGATTAACGAATCGTTCTGAAAGTGTGATATGACCACCAGGAATTGGCAAGAACGCAATCATTTCGCCCAAAGATACCTTGAGGTGAGTGTAAGCGAAAGTACTACAGCGGGAGAAGTAACCTACCATGACTGCGAGTACGATTGTACCCATAGTCACGTAGCCAAGCAAAAGACCAACTGGACCACCATTCACAAGGGAGGTGGCAGTTCCGACGAAAAGGCCGGTACCAATGACACCACCAATACTAGACGGACATTATGATCAGAATGGGGGAAGGAGTGGGGAATATACCTGATCATGGCTACATGACGATTCTTGAGCTGCCTGTGGAGTTTGTTGGGTTGAGCCGAGGTGGCAAACTCTTCATCTTTCAATGAGCCAGAGTTGTTGTAGGAGGCCCTTGTGTCGTTCTTCTCGGAGGCCATCTCTGTAACACAGAGTAACACGGAGGAGATGAGACGTTAGGCCAGGGTGAAGAATCGGACCGTTGCTCTATTATAAGGTGATTGGTGTGGCGTGGCAGACTGCAGGGCAGTGTTGGCGGGTGAGTAAAGGGTCGTAAATGAGGCGACATCCAGTGGCAATGGCACAGACCTGGACAAACACTCACCCCCGCATCAGACCCAAAGATCCGGGGAACCATGGCCAAGTGTTACTCCCGTTATCTGCCGGAACGCTGTACCCACCGACGGAGTAATACTAATCAGGCACATAGTACTACTAGTGCCACACCTCCTGTGGGTTCATCACAGGACTTACAGCAAGTCGCGTACCTGTAGCCCTTTGATTCAGTAGCTGGTTTGGTTTCGGGTCATGACGGTCAGAGTGGGAGCTGGTTACCCGAGCTTGTTTTGTCGTGATCGATCGTGATCGATCGAGGAACAAGTACAGTCGAAAAGAAAAATGTACAGGTAAACGCGTAGGTAACAAGGAAACATTTCTAATGAATCCAAGGCATCAAGGATCCAACAAGCGTAGAAAGCGTTCTAAGCGACGGTAGTGTAAAATCAACCAACTCTGGTCGCGCACTGCGGACCATTAAGCGCTTGTATGCCCGCGAGTACACCCCAACACGCGGTCGCCGGCCATTCGTTGAATCAGGAAATGGCGTACGTCCCCTGAAAGATGTAGCGACACTTTGCTCGGAAAAACGAAGCTTCTTGCAGGGTGAGTAGGCCCCGCCAACCACCTGCTTGTTCGCATCATCAACATCATCGTCATCTCGTCTCCGTTTCAGGATACCCTTGGGTGCTCGCGAGTATTGCAGCATTGCCTGACGTCTCGACTCCTGTATCCTCCGGTACTCCTCTGGCTTCAGGCTTCTCGGACGCTCTGGGGCGTCGATTGAACTGGGGAACGTGGCTACGGCATTCGGATTGCTTGAAAGGGACGAGATGTACGTGTTCTTGAGATGTTTATGGCGAATATAGTTACGGCGCATCGATGTACCCTCAATGTGTCCTGCAGAGAGCGGAATCAAGTCATCCTCGCATCTGTGAGAAGGGCTATTAATCGCAGAGAAGTGTCTCGGCTGACGCCTCTTGAGGTGACGCGATGTGGGAGCTCGGCATGACCGGGGCTGGTTCTCGTCTGTGGTGTGGGAACAGCCTGGTCTCGGTGGCAGGTGTAGGGAGGGTGCAGCTTCCTGATGATCAGTGCGTGGCATTTGGGAGTGACTATGTCTGGTTGGTGAAGAACATGAAGGCTCGGGCCTTGATGAAGAGGGGGAGGCGGAGGACAGTTCTTCTAGTTTCCAGAGGAGTGCCTGAACCTGGTCCGCGACCTGTTTCGGTGTCTGACCAGGCACGATAACACGCATCGGGCTATCATCTGAAGCCGTGATCCAGTCTTCCTGGAAATCCTGCGCATTTACCGGAGGGTCTAGCTCATATTCTTCTGGATCCTCTTCGTATTGGGGAATCGGACCTACACGCTCCCCCCTGGCACGGCGTTTCCATAGCTCCGATGATTTTCTGTTTTTGCGAACACGACGGAGGTAATCGTCGACCTTGTCTCCTTCCTGTTTCCGTGCTCCCATGTAGTCCAGCTTGTATTTGACCTTGCGCATTTCCAATCTGAACTCCTCTGGCTCTGCCCTCTCGATGTCAACGGATGGATGTTCCCTGACTGCCCTACTCATCCCAAAGTCGATGATCATGACCTTGCCGTCGGCACCAATGAGCATGTGTCGTAGCTCAGGATCGCCGTGAAGGACGCCTTGTGCATGGATCTTTTCGAATGCGCCTATCACCCGCTCCTTCAATGCGTCAGGCATGCTCGGAGAGGCCTCTATCCAGAACGAAGAGTGGGGCATTTCCATGGTGATGCTCACTGCCTCGGGCATCACATGAACGCCGATGATGTGGGGAACAACGTCCCCTTGAAGGGGCCGGAGGTATTGTTCCGACTTATATAAGGCGAGCTAGACGAAAATGGGGTTGGCCGAGAAATCGGCGTGGAATAAAGTGGAGAGGACTTGCCTCTGAGTAGAAGCCATACCACTCCTTTTGCTTGCTCATCCTCCATCTAGGCGGCATGGTCAGCACGTGTGAGGTGGCAACACGCAACACGCTTACTTTCTACAGATATACTTGATCTCTTTGTCACCGACAGTTCCGCTGTCGATAGAAGCAGCGCATTGAGCGCCCTCTGCGAGTGAATGAGCATCACGTGGAAAACACATAAAGAGAATGCCTACTGCGCAGGGACAAGAGCTGCTTTGGGTCGTCGAACGGGAGACCGTGCGTCCATGCCCAACGGCCATGGGGCTTGTAGATGGGCTGATCGAATTGACTTGGGGGTTGTGAGCTCGCCGACGACGCATGGGAAGGTGAAGACGTCTTCTCGGCGGGCACGGATGAGGTCCAGTTGATTGTGGCACGACACCTCTTGACATGGTCGGAGCGAGGCTGGGCACGGTGGAAGGGAGGTACCTCTGTGGGTGGATGATATGGTGCGGTGAGGAGGTGGAAGAATTCGGAGGTGGTGTCGAGGCATGTCGGAACGTGGAAGTCGTCTGTGAGGATGGAGGTGCTAGGGCCAGGGTTTTGGTGGTGGATAGCTGAGGACATTGTTGGTGTTGGACAAGAACGAGAGACACAGGACCATCGTCGTCCTTATACTTGCCAGTCCATGTCAAAGCGTCTCCTCCTGGTCCATCCTCAACACTTGCCTTTTCTGGACAAAGGCCAACTCGTCTCGCTGACGACCACGCGCTCTTGTCTTGTTCAAAGCGATTGGGATTACACACATTCTACACAAGTACACACATCCTTTACACTTGGTCCAATACTCTACATGTCCGATGGTACAATTGAAAAAAGTAGCGCTGTGGTTCGTGGCGATCGGCTAGTAAAATGTCCACCCGCCAGGCATGCTCAACTCCCGGTCCCTGGTCAGGCATCGCTCTGCGTTCTTCAGGGTCGCCGGCTTTGCTTCCTGTGCGGAAGAAATCTCAAAAGACTGACATGGCAATCGGGGCAGTGAATGAAACCGCCGCAGTGCGGAAAAAGGTCCAGGTGCGAATGGCAAAGCGGGCGCTCTGGGCGCTGGATGCGGTACTGACAGCAAGTCTGCGCTATCAAACGGCATTGCCATGCGCAGTCCGTTTGGATACTCGTTCGCCGCATATGGGGATCCACTGGCGGTGTGCATGTCACAATCCTGGACACCACATAGCCATCCTCTATCACATCGACGGAGATCGAGCCAACTACCCGCGAGTTCATACTGCTCCACAGACATCTCCCTAGGACTGCTGTCGATAACACGAGATGCACTGGCATGTCGCTCTGCGAGCCAAGCCGCCAGTGCCATCGAGTCGGAGGAGACAAGCGATCCAAGCGAATCACGAGGGCCACGGCTGCGTGGCTTGGCGAGGGTCGATCGTATAGCATCAGAGGTCCAGTTGGTCTGAATTTCATCGGGGTCATCGTAGGTGCATTGCATGTCTTGACCGATACACATCGTCCTCAGTGGTGCCCTGGACTTCCCGAGGCGGGAAACGACGGTCTTGACTCCCTTCTTGATGGCATTCTTGAAACTCTTCCAGGAGCTCGAAAGCCTCTGCTTTCCTGACTTGTTGGGAGCTTGCGAGAACATGGATGAAGCCCAAGGTTCCGGCGCGACAGCACCAGAGCGAATACACGGAGAGGGACAAATAGGTGATGGGGGGAGTGATAACGGCGGAAGAATACGTCGTCTGACAGGGGATGACCAAGGGACGTAAGGACTATTAGGATGATGGAAGGCTGGGATCCACTGGGGACCCTCGAACACCTTGTTATCCTTTGTTTCGCGTACGGCTACACGACGTGAGGAAGCAACGGGAGAAGATGGGACGCGGAAAAGAACGGATGCAGGAAGAGAATGGCGAGGGGGTTCTTCCGGCGATGTGAAGGACCGGGAAGAGAAATCGAGAAAGGAGGGTAGCTGGAGAGTGGAAGAGGAGGGAAGAGGAGGGAGGGGACGGAAGGAGGGTACGTCGGGTGAACAAGGAGCACGTGAAGAAGAGGCATCTTTTTGGGGGAAAAGATTGGCCTCATCCGCGGTGGAAAGAGAGGGCAAGCGCATGGAACTCGTCGGATGATGTGGGCGGGCCGCCTAAAAGGGGAGATGAACAGGTGGGGGGGAGGGTGCGGTTGGATTACATACGAGATTGTTGGAAGCGGTCTTGTCAGCGAGGGGAGTACGTGTTTCGCGGTGCAGCTTTTGCTTCTTGAGCTTCCTGGTGGGGATCCTGTACGTGTCATGGGGGAGGGTATGATTGATTAGCATAGGTACTTTTGGGGGTGTCGTGATCCTCAAGATCATGGTGTCGAGGCCAGCAAGACGATCTGTAGAGAGGTGAAACATGGACGAGACAAACGAATGTGTTGCAAAGGGAAAAGGAGCGTGAGGGGGGAAGAGAAGAGGGACGCTCTCCTCGTCGTACGTGTTGGTCGTGTATAGACAAGGTGCACGTGTGAACAAACACAAGACTTTGACTAGCCGAACAACAAAGACAACACCCCATGATGAGCACCCGCGAGCCCCTCTTGAGCACCATCGAGCCCGACGACCACGAAAGCGCCCCGTCAAAACCCCAGAGACAACCACCCCTCGCTACCACACAGAGCGACGCAGAATCTGGTAAGTCTACGCTCCGAATCCTTGCCCTCTTCCCCGACTCAAGGCATCACAGGTATCGCTGGCATATTCAAACAGGTACACACCACATGTCCTCTCGTCGGTCGTCCTCACCCCACTCTAGTCTGCACACCCATCCGCTCTGTTCTGCTTGTATATCTTTCGTATCGCAGCCGTCGCCGTTTACATCCTCTGTGGACTCTTCACGGACAACTATGTACTCTCCGTACGTACATCCTCCAGTCTTCTCCCAACTCATCTCATGTATCGTCCCTCTGTCCAGACGGTCGTCGTAGTCGTGTTGCTCGCCATGGATTTCTGGAACTGTAGGGTATGTACCGTCCTTATTCCAACGCATGCTGCTCACCGACAAACGAACCCTCAAGAACGTCGCTGGCCGGACCTTGGTCGGATTGCGGTTCTGGAATCAAGTGCGTTACCGTGCATCCGTAATCCATTGACCAACAGCTGTCATCTAGGTGGACGAAGACGGGGAAAGTTATTGGGTGTTTGAGAGCAGAGACGTGAGTGGTCGCATCGTCCGTGGCTCCTCCGTCTAATTCATGCTTAGCCTTCCCGGCCAGCAAACCCTGTGGACTCCAGGTGGGTGATGCCGTTGATCGTTATATCTATATATATTGAATGGAGCCGGTGTGACAGAATGTTCTGGGTAGGTCCCTTTGAAAGCCATCGAGTGATGATCGGAAATACATGATAATCTTGTCAGATTGCCCTTTATGCTTTCCCAGCCTTTTGGTTGCTCTTGCTCGTGATATCCATCGTCCGGTTCAGTTTTGCGTGAGTGGCCGCGTACGCACGCCTTTTCCGATCGCTGCTCACCATCAGTCAGTTTTGTACCGATCGTCATTCTTGCATTAGTGTTTAATGTCACCAACGCCGTAGGCTTCACATACGCGTGAGTACCGACCACATATGAATCCCGTGTTCCATCTCACAATAATGCCATTCTAGCGACAGGGATGCAAAGCAGCGGTGGGCAAATAGTGTTTCAGGTTCAGGTTGGACCATGGGAATGGGCGGACTCGGTGGACAACTCTTGACCAGCGCCGTCAAGAGTGGCGTTGGTAAACTCTTCGGGTAGTATTGCATAGTCAAGCTCTTACTAGAAAAACAAACAACAATGCATGCGAGTACATTAAGCTCACGCACAACCAACACACAAAGTGGCGACAAACTGTAGCACTAATGTTACAAGAGGTGAATGTTGCAGTCAACGAGCTCAAATTAAAAGGAGCAGATCAGTCCAAGACAGATACAAGCACAACATGGAGTGGGAGCATGTGAAGATACTTGCATAGTACACAAGTGATGGGCATAAGCAGCGGCGCAACTGCCGCGAGGCAACACGCCGTGTTGACAGACTCGTGCATGATCACTGCTGAGGTGCATCAACAGCTGGAGCCAGTTTACTCCAGCCCAACCCAACCTCGTGCATCAACACGCGAGTAGGCTGTGGTAGGTGCCACCGAGGTACCCAGTCCAATAAACGACCGTGTGCGACCATGAGAGCGTGAGGTTGCCACACGCGGCGTAGTTTGAGACGGAAACGGATAGGTGTTCTTATCCACATTGGACGTGACGGTCATTGTGGCGGGTGTACGCGTGGCAGTCTTCGGTGTGACTGTCGGAGAAGGTGGGAAAACGAACAATGTCTGTGAGGGTAGTGCAGAGACGGGATATTTTGAAGGCGGACTGTCGGTGGGGAACGCAATACTGCTAGGTCCAGCTTGGAGTTTGAGCGGCGGCGGCGGCGCCAGCTTTCGTGACGACGACAAGTGTCTTCGACGTCGAGGCGACGGCTTGTTGTCCTGCACAGCAACTGGTGTGATGGGAGAAGGGGGAACGGGAGGGAGTATTCCCAGAGGAAGAGGCCGTCGTCTGCCCTTTCCTGGAGCAATTTTGGAATTGAGGTTGGCTGGGGCCCGCAACACGTTAAAGGAGAGCTTGGTGGGAGGCGCGGAAGGTGGTGGAGAAAGACGTGCGTATGAGCGAGCTACGTGAAGATGGGTGGTCCGGGCATTGCTCTCGCTGGGAGAGCCGGGGGATTCACTAGACAAGGACGGACTTCGGCGTGGTTCGAGGACATCATCAAAGGGGCCACCGACACCCAAAAGCTCTGATTCTTCATCGGCCTCGACGAGGTCCTCGCTCAATACGCTGCCGGTAGTATGTATACTGGCGATGGATCCGGTACGCTTTCGGCCGTATCTACTCCTCCAGGCGGAACCCATGCCCATTCCGGAGGTGAGGGAAGAAGCGGATGGTCTGCGTGCGACAAGACGTTCTTCCATGGCACGGTCGAGAGCTCTGGCCTCTTGTTGCGCAGCAATAGACTCGACCTCTTCTTGAGCGAATGCATTCCGGCGCCGACCCCACTCCTTGTCCTCTTCACTAGCGGATGAAGCATGATCCGATGCAGCAGGAGAAGTATGGCCGCCTTGAAGGGCCTTTTCATAATCAAGCAATTGGTAAATAAGGCTATGAAACGGAGAGAAATGAAACCCAGCAAGGAAAATGAAAACAGCGAGTGTGCTTACGACATGTTGGGACCCACATGTCTACTCTTGTCTTTCACAAAGGAGTATGCGGCCTGCATACCCCTAAGTTCCCAGACGTCTTGAGGGACGTTGGGGGAGCGAGTTGCGGCAGCACGCATGACGATGGCGATCACCAAAGTCGCAGAGCGAGATACACCACATTGACAACTGAAGTAGGGGTGAGAGAGAAGAAGGTGAGTAGAGGTGAGCACATACTGGATGAGTACGCCCTGGTTGCGCTGGAGGGCTGCGTCGACGAAGGCCATGGCAGTGGTAAACCCATGTGTGACGAGATCGCGCTGACCATGTGACCAGTTGAGCTTGAGATAGTGCATGGCGGGACGACCTGAAGGCGGGTGAGGAGGGTAGTAGGAGGATGCGGATGCGGAGAGCTTAGTATGTGAGATGGGAACTGGGGCGGAGGCAAAGGGACGATGGGGCTGTGGGATGGCGGAATCGAAGGGAGAGGGAACTTCCTTGGCGACGTTGAGAATAGCGGATATGCCGTGGTCGCGGAGGGACTGCCAGTCGCGAGCATTGTCCTCTGAACCTAGCCAGATGCGGGGGAGGATCTGGATGGGACCGGACGCATAAGGGATGGTGGGGGAGCCGTCCTCGTCCTGTCTGTGGATCGCGGTGGATAAGGAGGTGTTTGGGAGAGAGAGGACGGAGGGACGGCGTGGACGGAGAGGTGGATGTGGATCGATGGCGGAGGGAGGGGGTTCGATGGGGGAGAGGAGGGAGAAGGAGGAGGGATTAGGAGAGGGCAGGTTGATAGAGAGATTTTTCATGTTTCGGACTGAGCGGGGTTTGCGCGGGAGGGGGGACGGTGAAGGAGAGGGAGAAGGGGACGGAGAAGGGGATGGGGATGGGGACGAGGAGCCGGGTAAGAGGACTATATGGGAAGAAGCGACAGGAGGGACAACGCGGAGGGCTGTGGGGGGGCCGCGTTTGGAGGACATGCGTTGGAGTATGAATGCCACGACCAGCGTGGACGACCAATCTCGCCGGGAGAAATGAAATCGAAAAAGTTGTGGAAGGGGGGGAGGAGGAGGAGCGAGAGAATTTGTGGTTGTTGTAACAGAACAGCGACAAGATGGAACAAACCTGTCTCTTCCTGACCTCTTTTCTCTGCACCTTTGCTTTCCTCGTCGCCATCGCGTATCTCGTCTGCGCAAAACTCGCAGCAGCTGGGTACGACATATCCCGCATCATCCTCATCGGCCTCGACCACCCCACCGCCCCCAACATGTCCTTCAACACCGCGTATGCCCAGTTCATTGCACTCGCACTCGCCGTCGCCAGCAGCGTGTTCATCTACGTCAAGTTTGCCGCCAGTCCGTCTTTTTCTTCTCCCCCGCGCGTCCCGTCCTCACCCTCCCCTTCAGAACGCGTACCAGTCCTTAACCCAAAGGAGTTCCAGCAGTTCGTCCTCAAGGAGAAAACCGTCGTCTCTCCCAACACCGCCATGTCCGTCTCTTGCTCTTCTCTCGCATTCTCCGTCTGTTTATCCTTTTTTTCCAGTTACCGCTTTGTGTTACCACGTCCCGACGACGTCCTTGGTCTACCTATTGGCCAGCACATCTCCGTCTCTGCCGAGATAAATGGCAAGGAAATCACCCGCAGCTATACCCCCACAAGCAGTGACGACGACCTCGGCTACTTTGACCTCTTAATCAAGGTGCTTCCTACTCTCTCTCCTTCCTGCACCCACTTGACTCCTCTTGTCAGTCCTACGAAAAGGGAAACATCTCCCGCTACGTCTCCTTGCTCAGAATAGGCGACAAGGTCAACGTCCGTGGTCCCAAGGGCTTCTTCAAGTACTCCCCAACACTCTCCCGCCATATTGGTATGATCGCGGGCGGTACCGGTATAACGCCCATGCTTCAAATCATCAGAGCTGCGCTCAAGAACCCCGCCGACAAGACAAAACTTTCCCTCATTTATGCCAACATAACCTCGGATGACATTCTCCTCAAGAAGGAACTCGACGACCTTGCCACTAAATACCCCCACCGCTTCTCCGTTTACTTCGTCCTCAACAACCCCCCAGAGAACTGGTTAGGTGGCGTCGGCTTCGTTTCCAAGGACCATATCGAAAAATACATGCCCCGCTCAAGTAGTGACATCAAAATTCTTTTGTGTGGTACGTACAACCTCTCTTGATCACGCGACCACTCTCACGGACTTCGTCACTAGGCCCACCGCCAATGATGACAGCGATGAAGTACGTGTATATGCCACGTATACACCTCCATTTTCTCACTACTCTCCCCCTCTCCAGGAAACATCTTGCCGAGCTCAGCTACCCCGCCCCGCGTGCGGTCAGCAAGCTCGAGGACCAGGCAAGCCCTCCGTTCTTGCCATATTTTCCAACTGACCGACAGTCCACAGGTCTTTGTGTTCTAACTGCATGTGTTTCCAAGCCAGTTGGGCCTTTTTGGTTGGATACCCGTCGCGTAGACGTAGAGTAGACATGACATCTAATCGAATTTGATGACCACCCGACCCGATCCGTTCTCCACCTCTAAACACAATGTCGAAAGCAGTCTTGTTTACCCACTCGCACTCCGTTTGGGCTTCGGTCCCCGAGCTCGCCATGTGAGTTATCTATATCATAGTGACACGAAAACATCATGTTTTCCTCGATGTACTAGCCGCGAACTCGGGTATGGTCCAGACGACATTAAAAGCATCGTCATCAACCTTGGCCAAGGGGAAAATTTTGCACCCACGTTCTTGGACATCGTACGTTATGTGCCCCTTGAACACGCGTGCACACGATGACAGTAGACCCAAGAACCCAAAGGGTACATTGCCCACCATGGTCGTGGACGGTCGACCCTACACCAGCACCGCAGAGGTGACGTCGTATCTTGTCAAGCACGCCCCAAAGGCAGCCCAGCCCCGGACAGCGTTCACCGCAAAGATTCACGAGGACACGCTTGACCCAAACTTTACCATGCTTCTTGCCGTAAGTAAAGCATCGATCAACCGGGTCTCGAGTGATTGATCACTGACCTATTTTCAGCGCTCCGACACAGAACTCGAGCACAAAGCAGCAGCGTTCACACTGCACTTTACCCGCAATCGTGAGTTGCATCACATAGTACTTGCATGCAGCCGACGCGTCCCCTCTTAGGACAAGATGCACTTGAACAGTACGCTCCCCAGTCAAACGCTGCTCAACACAAGCCATTCTACGATTCAAAGCTGGCCCACAACGGAGCCCTTCTCTCGATTTATCAAGGAACTGCAACCGACCGCGACAAACAGGCATTTTTCCAACGGTCCACCGTCCACTGGCACAATCTAAGCAAGTTCGTCTCAGAGGAACTGCCAGCACTGTTGCCTGACACAGCATTCTTCGGCGGCGATGAGCCTGGCGAAGATGATTTTCATCTTGCTGCGTGGCTCGCTCGCATTGCTTTCGTCGCTGGGGGTGGCAGCCAACAGGACGGCATTCGAGCATTAGAAAAGGGTTTAGGGATGAAGCTTCACTCAAAAGTTTCTGCCTATTGGGGTGCATGGAACGCCAGAAAGAGTTGGAAAGAGGTTTATGCGCAAGGCTTACACTAAACGAGAGCACGAGTGTAGTAGGGTTCGCGTGGGTAGCAAAAGGCAGCTAAGGTTTGACTGTTGTCTGGACAGATACGCTTAGGTGTGTCCTAGACTCCTCGAGCATCTCGATGCGGCAATCGTTCAAGCTGGTTCGAACCTGATGAGTGGAGACACGTTCGACAAGCATGAAAGAAAGCCTTACATCCTGCGGATCTCATCCGCAGCTCGTAGTCCAAGTGTAAACTCGTCTTCAGTGGGTTCCCCAGTTGAGGTGCGAGCAAGCTGTATGGCAGAGTCGTAATAATGCAACGGGGTCAACCCTTGCTCATCCTTGGGTAAAAGAGGGATAATGAATCGAAAATGATGTATCATGCGACAATGTGGTTTCAAAGGAGGAAGGTTGGGTATAACGAGGTGCGCTCGGGCATCTATACGAGAATCAGAAAAGCCGACTCGCGTTGATGAGGTATCCATGCAGACCAATATCAGCAATGGTGTCTAGCAAACTACGTCGAAAGCGGGTGCCACCATACTCGGTGCCAGGTTTACCCCAGCCTGGATGGGTCGTATCCCGTGGTTGACACTCGTAAGAGATCAAGCAGGAGCGAGCAAACTCTTGGGAAATATACTCATGAACTGGCTGGACGGAATATGAAGTAACGAAATGTGGACCAGCGACACGGACTTGCCTTTGGAAGATCGTGTCTGTTGATGCCACTGTGTGTTTTCGATATGCGTTGCAGTCTCCTCCGCACCGCGATGCGACGCTTGGTACAAAACGCAATACTCAGAAGAAGCTGTCGAACGACGTCGGTGATCAGCACCCTCGGGTGAAAGCAGAGACACTCACCACCAGGCAATATGTCGCACCTATCGTGACGGTGTCCCAGTTGTTCTTCCAGCCATGAGGTGCAGTTCGAACTGCTTGCTGGAGGAGTGCGAAGCAAGAAATGGCGAGAAAACAAGCTACGATGAGGGTGATCAGAGCATAACAGGCCTCCAGGATCCAAAAGAGCACTCTTGAATATGAGCGATACATTTGTGTGTCGAGATGGATCCCATCTCCGTTCCAATATGTCTCTTCATGTGCCGCCGTATTATATTCTCGTCTCTCTTCAGCACAATTCACCCAACCAAAGCAACGCGCTCGTTCACGCCGACATAGAATACCGCTATGCTGATGACTCTCCTCTGTCGCTGCTCCCCCACTTTCCTGATGAACATGTGCTAGTGTTCAACTATGATCCTGCAACTCCAGCGAAACCGACTATCAGCAGCACTTCCAGTCAGCTCGCGTTATCTGGCGTCAAAGTTTTGCCTGCACCAGGGGCACGCATAGACGAGGATGCCAGCAAGAACGACAACATGTATATTTTGGAGGTGACATCCACTTCCGACGACCAGTATGCCAGGCAATCCTTGGTGCTCGAGTTCCTGCTTAATCTCTTGCAAGGACCGGTAGCGGTGTAGAATCATCCCAAACCTATTTGCAGAATCCCAAGGCCATTATCACTCAGTTCAAACAAAGGTGTGCACAGGAGCTCGCTTGATCCGGCCCGGCTCATCGATGTGCAGGAATGCTGACCTTCGCCGCATACTCGAGTACCCAAGCGCTCCTACGGTGGATCACCTCTCTGAACCATATCCTCAGCCCGAGTTCCATTTCCCTATAGCGAGATAGAATCAAGAACTCGAGAGCGATCCATTCAGTCACCACTTTCAAATGGATGTTGTATAATAGAGTGTATTCTCGATACATGATTCTATCTCATCGTCGTCTACTACCTCTTCCAGCTTTTCGTTGCTGTATCGTTCCATTTCCTGGAGCTCTTCCGCTTGCTACAGATGCCTTGGACTCCTCTTCAGCGGCCAGTAGCGCCGACAACCTAGCTTGACATGAGCATATTCCTTCGTAATCATGATGCAGACATACCCGGACTTGACGTCCCCGTTCTGTATCGAGTTGTGAATACTCGCAATCTTTCCTTGTTGGCTTTTGAGCTCTTCCAGTGTTTGCGGGTCCAGGTTTTTCTGGCCCAATCTGTGAGCAAAATGGGCTGACCGGGAACAGCGGAGTTACCATGATGTACGGCATCCCAAACATCATCAGCGCCGTCAATACCATGATCATCACCATTGGATTTTGCAACATGCCCAACAAGTTGAATGATTCACGAGGCTTGAAGTAATTGTTCTTGTGTCGAGGGACCAAGACTATTGGGTATCGTAAAGACACGGACGTAGCAGATATCAACGGCGTTCCCAGCATGTGGGACCCGACGTGTGGTGGGCTAGTAGAGTCTACCACATCTACGCGGAACTAACCCGCCAAGGGTCAGCGGAGGAGTGAAAATGGGGGAACCGACTGGCGTACTTGATCGAAGATGTAGTCGTGCGATGTGACCGAAAGAGCATATGTTCCTGGATCCACGTCCGGTCTTGTGTAACGACAGTCAGTAGGTATGGGTAGCGCTTAGGGATATGTATACATGGAAAAGTTTCCGCTTCGTGTTATGCGGCCAGAGTATTTGCCTGCATCGAGAACGACTTGAGCAGGACCAAGCGCTCTATAATCTGAGTTCCCTAGAGGTTAGTGCTAACAGTAGGATTGAGAAGCATTCTCACTGGGACATAAATCATTCCATTGCACGTGTCCAGTGAGGTCAAGGCAAAGAGAGGTACTGAATAAAGTCAGCCTCCCGCTCGAAAGCTGACGTGCGTGTGCCCACCTGAACAGAATCGCTGACATACCCAATAGCTGCAGTTTCATGGTGACGCGTATTTCGCAAAGTGTAAATTTAGTGCTTGACACGAAGCTATGTGCACAACAGGGCCAAACAACCAGCCAGTCGACTCGATCTTAGTCTTGACACCGCCTGTCCTGCCAACTGCCCATCATGAGACAAAGGAGGGCGAAAACATACAGGAAGCTCATGTCACTGTACTCTCTGTCGTTTGGGTTTCGTCAACCCTACCAAGTCCTGAGTATGTCTGTCTTGCGCCAATCTATTCCAAACTCATACATGCCTAGTTGACTCCGATATGTGCAGATTGGCCGTGACGGCCAAGACAGACTTGCAACAACAGTTGGGAGTCGTGCTCCAAGGAAATATCAAGCCAAGTACGATCTTCGACTCTCGCCTCTCACCCCGGAAGGCCTAACTAGCCAGTCGCTCAGTGATTACACAATGCTGCATCCAAGAATTATATCTACTGGGAAAGTCCCAGCAATCAGCGGTTGACCTCGCAAAATCATTCGAACGTCGGAAATGTAATCACAGAGAAGCAATACCTGGACAAGAATGCATTGAGAGCGTAATCGGAATGGCTCTCTCATCTCTAGTCGATATCAGTGGTTTTGACGCTTCTGCAGGAGAATCCAACAAGCATCGCTATGTCGTCGCGACCCAGTTGGGAGCGCTCCGCGTCAAGCTTCGGCTGATACCCGCGGTACCGATCGTCCATATAAATCGTGCAGTGATGATCTTAGAACCCCCCAGCGATGCAACGTTGGATGTCAAACAACAGGCGTGTCGTCCACTAGGACCTAGTCATGCATCCACTAACTATCGCGGTCTAGAATGAAGAAAAGGCGATTCAACCCAGCGCTGCAGAGCTGGCTAACATCAGAGTTGATAACCCACCTGAACGTCCTCGCAGAAGGAAGGGTCCAAAGGGTCCAAACCCTCTCAGTGTGAAGAAAAAGGCGACGTCTCAGCCAAGACAACGTTCTGCCCCTCCCGACACAGGTCAGAAGAGGAAGAGAACTGACGTCGAGGAGGACGCGATATCACCCATTGCGCAGAAGCGCAAGAGACGAAGGAAGCGTGGAGATAGTACTAACACTCTGAGCGATCGTGTCTCTCCAACTCATGTATCTACATAACACACTCAAATCCATCGATGCAATCAAATTATGGATTGCGCTCAACGATACAAGAATGATACACTACAGACTGTATGATTAGACATCCGCAAAGAGACTCGGCGCTCAGCATCCGCCACGCAGACGAAGGACTAAAGGGAATGTCACTTCAATTCTAACTCAAAGGATATTGTGCCAATTGACTTACCAAGGTGGAGCGTACTTTCCTTCTGGATGTTGTAATCAGAGAGAGTACGCCCGTCCTCGAGTTGCTTGCCAGCAAAGATCAGGCGTTGTTGGTCTGGGGGAATGCCTTCCTTGTCCTGAATCTTCGCCTTCACATTGTCGATCGTGTCCGAAGACTCGACTTCAAGTGTGATAGTCTTGCCCGTCAGAGTCTTGACGAAGATTTGCATACCACCGCGCAGACGAAGCACCAAATGAAGCGTCGACTCCTTCTGAATGTTGTAATCGGAAAGAGTGCGGCCATCTTCGAGCTGCTTGCCAGCGAAGATAAGACGTTGCTGGTCAGGAGGGATACCCTCCTTGTCCTGGATCTTCGCTTTCACGTTGTCAATGGTGTCAGACGACTCCACTTCCAGCGTGATCGTCTTGCCAGTGAGCGTCTTCACGAAAATCTGCATGCCACCACGGAGACGAAGGACTTTGCGACAAGTTAGAGTAGTGATAAGAAATACAAACGGTTGACATACCCAAATGAAGAGTCGACTCCTTCTGAATGTTGTAGTCGGACAACGTTCGACCATCCTCCAGTTGCTTCCCAGCAAAGATAAGACGCTGCTGGTCGGGAGGAATACCCTCCTTGTCCTGGATCTTGGCTTTGACATTGTCGATAGTGTCCGAGGACTCAACCTCAAGCGTGATGGTCTTTCCCGTCAACGTCTTGACGAAGATCTGCATTCCGCCACGGAGACGAAGCACGAGATGGAGGGTGGATTCTTTCTGAATGTTGTAGTCAGAGAGGGTGCGACCATCCTCCAGCTGCTTTCCGGCGAAGATCAAGCGCTGCTGGTCAGGAGGGATACTGCAAAGGATGTGAGGCGGGCGACATGGAGATGAATACTGAGAGCTTACCCCTCCTTGTCTTGGATCTTTGCCTTGACGTTGTCGATGGTGTCGGAAGACTCGACCTCGAGGGTGATGGTCTTTCCGGTCAGGGTCTTGACGAAGATCTGCATTATTGAGCGATGTGTAGAGGGGGGCGAGTGTGGTGGGTTGTATCAAAGGATGATGGCTGACACGGCCATTCGAGAGGGTTTATATAATGGGGTGTCGGAGTTTCAATGGATAACGCTGACTCATGAACATTCTACAACAGTCTACAAGGATCACTCATGCCATAGCCTTATCGTCAAATCCTTCTCCATCGAGGCAGAGGCGATGATGGCCCGCTCAGGGTGCGTCTGTTTCCACTGCCATTAGCAACACGAGCAACAAACACGTCAGAAAGAACCCACGGCCACAGCCAGCACAGCATCTGACCACACGGGTCGGGTCAGGGATATTTCCGCGGTCAAAATAACCCACTCACCCCTGTGCCCTTCAAGGACCTGCACAACCTCGCGGCTCTGCAAATCCCACACGTAGACCTTGGCATCCTCGCTACCGCTCACCACGTAGTGGCCATTGGTCGTGATAAAGCATGTAGAGAGACAGTACGTGCGGTTGGTATGTCCTGTGTATGTCTTTGCACACCGTGAATTCTGGTAATTCCAGAGTCGGATGGTAGAATCTTGTGTAGCAGCTAGGATGAACTTTGAGTTTGGCGAGAACTTTACGTGAGAACTACATCGAAGATCAGCGATCGACATTCTGCCAATGGACTACACGGACCATATCGGATTGTCATCGTCCACCAATGTTTTCAGGCACTGTCCCGACTCTGCGTCCCATATTCGGCTAGGACGGCATCATGCTCCTGTCCACTTCATACGCAATCTGTAACACTCACATAAGCCCATCCATGGCACATGACACTATGAGGGTCCCGTCGTGATTAAACCCGACAGCTGTCACAGGGTCAGAATGTGCAGGTAAGACCTTCAAGGATCTCCCTAGTACACGGAAAGTAAACACGCTGGTTCACCCTCTTTTAATGTGAGAAATGAAATACCCACCTCTTGCTACATCCCAGACGCGTACCGTTTCGTCATATCCTCCGGAGACCAAAAGATTTGATCTGGGGTTGAAGTTCACACAGAATACAAAATTGGTATGACCTTGGAATATCTTAGCAAGATTTCCCTGACACGTCGGAATAAGCATCCGACCAGACGGGGTACCGAAAGTTGTACCTGCTCCATGTCCCAAATAATGATTGATTTGTCGTCCGACGCAGACGCGAGGAAGTTTCCATCGGACGACCATGCAACGTCGTTGATACCCTCATGATGGCCTTCATATGTTTTAAGAATTTCACCAGTATATGCATCCCAAATTTTGACTAGCTTGTCGGCAGCTTGCTTCGATGGAGAAAACCGTCAGACAATTCAGTTCGAAGAGACAGACGTGATAGAATGCACCAGAAGACGCAAGCAAGTTTCCATCTGGACTAAACTTCAGGGAAGATATTGACATCGTATGTCCGCTGAGGATGAACTTTGCGCGATAATTTGGCTTTAACCGCGAGGTAGTTTGTTGTTTGGACACGGCTACTGATGGAGAGTGTCCATTTTCTGGAAGGTGATCTACAGACATGGCATCGGATTGTTCGCGAGGTTCGATGCTGCCTTGACATGCTGAGGGTGCCCGAGCTTCATCGTCGACATTCATGATCTCCCTGAGTAAGACACCGATCAGTATGAACGTCAAAGCTAATAGGAGTGTTCCGGAACCCTGCTCCAGATAGACTGACACTTTGAACGTTAACGGCGAAAGGCGGTGTGGCTTTCTGCTTGTTGAATTGTTGTCGAAAGGTATGGTGAGCGGTTTTGGGGTCACACTACATCGCTATTTACGCTAGTCTAACTTCGACGACGTGAAAAATTCGAGGCACGATATGGCTTCAGCAACAGCGGAATGGCTAGCACCATCCACACGGACAGAGTTGATCGAAAAACTCGTATCAGGCGTTGGTACGTCGTTCTACACAAGTCTTTGGAATCCGAGAAACCCAGTCGGTTTTAGATCGATACAACCCATCCAATGTCGGAATTTTGGAGGACTACCTCTACCATCAAATCAGGAGCGGGGAGTACGATTGTCTGGCCAATCTTGCCATCCTGAAACTGTATGTTCGGCATCCTAGACTACATCTCGGGAGCTAACTGCTCATTAGGTACCAATTTAACCCTGACCTCTATAACCCAGATGTGGTCGTCAACATCCTTCTCAAAGCCCTGACTGCCGAGCCTTTCCCGGATTTCAACCTTTGCATATCCCTCCTAGACGACAGACTGCCCAACGCCAACACCGATGAACCAGACCCTCTTCCGACTCTTCTCCCCGTACTCACGAACCTTTATGATCTCCTCCATCAGTGTCGCTTTCCAGCGTTTTGGACTTTCTACAAGTCTGAAGAACTCGAATCCTTGAGAGAAAATTATACGGTTGAGTGTACAGGCTTTGAGGATGCCATTCGAGAAGTCGCTGCACGTTCCGTCAAGGCTACGTTCACGCGCATAGGATTGGATAGACTTGGATCATACGTTGATCTGGCGGGCCCCGAGCTTGAAGCCTGGACCACAAGGCAGGGATGGACCATTGATGGACAAGTTGTCTCGATCCCTCCCAATCCGGATAACCAGGTAGAATCTGTTATTATCCGCGAAAATGTAAAGTTACCCCGTGGGTGCTTTTCGTCTGGCAAAATATACATCATCTCACCGATCTTGCAGAATTATCAAAGGTTATCGCCCACTCTGTACAAGCAAAATAGTTGTATTATACATCTCTGGTGTCTCATCCACCTCATCAAAATTGTATATACTGGTTGGTCTACGTTAGCGCGAACTTCTATCGTGTCAACAATATTTGGATCCGAGTCCACCATTTATGTGATCAATCACGTCCAACACTCACGTCGTCCAAAACGCGGAAAATGTACCCCAGACTGCCATCAAGCTAGAAACCCCTAGCAGAACTGCATCGTGCCATCGACAACGACCAGTCATCGCGATTTTCGCGGAAATCGGACCAATGACGCAAATGACAAAAGCTGAGAAAGAGCCCAAGAACGCCATCAGGGAACTGAATTGCGGAACAAGGATTGAAACCAGGATCGACATGACCGGGACCATAATACGCTCCAGGGCCACGAGAAATTGCTTCGTTATATTCCGTTGGCCCTCTGGTGCCAAACCTTTCCCGTCCTCGACCGAGGTTGATGAAGAAGTGACTTCCAAGCCTAGCATACTCTCCAAAATGATGTTAAGCTACATCGGATGATCAGCGAGTTACACAACAAGCAGTATAAAAGTAACACATACTGGTCGAGTACTCAAAGCAAACTTCGATCTAATTGGCGAACATTTAAGCGACGATAGTCAGGAGACATTGTGGACGTCCTCTTACAGAGGTGTTATTACAAGTAACCACATCACCAACTGGTTTAGCGTTGAATTGTATCCAGGTGTGGCGAGTAAATCCCTGCTTATCTGCAGAAACATCAAGTACGTGCAATATAAAACCGAGGCATCAGACCGCACCTCATCGCTCACCGAGTTGCCAAACATAAGATAACCTGCGTACCCGATAATAGCATAAACAAAGGTTGCAACTAACTTTTGGAGCGAATCAACGATAATCAATTGTATATTTCCCGCGATAGGTTTAGTTTACTTACGAATGCACGATTGGCCATGTGATCGAATTGCGACGGGTCAATCATGTCGCGAGCCAGCGAGGGTATCACAACGTGGCCAGAGAACTGATCAGGGATTCAGTCCTGCAGCTACAGCATGAACACTAAATGCTTACCCCAGCCATGAATAAACCAAACGCTACCCCAATCTTTCCAAGGGTCCCTGGAGAGAGGGAAGTGTGCGCTGGACTCCAAAGGCTGCCTGGAGAATCTGATTTCGAAAATCCATCTACGAATATCACCGCAATAATGAGCAGCGTCGAGCTAATGCCCAACAGTGATGTGAAAGAAAGGATGGTTAAGGGCATGAAAACCGTCGGGGCCAACCTATGCCAGAGAGATGTAAACACCAAATTCCAACAACACCAAAACATCATTTACAAGAAAAGAGAAAAGATCTTGTAGGTGTTGGCAGAGTAAGCCGGCCAAACACCTTCCAGGGAATCAGCCGTCAGGGTGACGAGCACGACACTGAAAGAAACTGGTTGATTGAACTGATTTAATTGAACTGATTATGATGTATACATACCTGAGAGAAAACAGCTCGAGACAAAACAAGATGTTTGTCGGTAGAGATGACTTGGGACCAAATGCTTTTCGACCAATGTCAGCATATGAGCGCAGACGGGGGTCATCCAGAATCTCGTGCGCAAGCAGTTTTGCGCTGAACTCAAAGATTAGATAAATTCGTCAGAGCGAGAATAACTCACGTGTAACATGTGATGAGGCCAAAAAAGATGACGAGGATGGTACCCCATAACCATCCGGCATATGCGAACGCGAGCGGTTCGGAGAGCATTCCTATACCCAAAAGTACTGCAATGCAGTTGAATAACTAGAGACCGATCTTAGATGCCTCTCGAAAAACAAGATTCGATTACTAGACTCACCGTCTGACCATAAGTACTCCTTCCATTGTAATTATGCCCAACAGACGAGGCAGAAGGGACAGGAGCTGAAATCTGCGGCACAGTATTGGTATCATCTGGGCGACTCAAAGACTCATAATTTGTGCGACTGGGAGAGCCTGGGGATGAGAACACCGTGAATGAAGCGGCCTTCCTCAGTAAAGGGGTACTTTCGCGACTCCTGTGAGTTCCAGAGAGCTTGGAACGTTCTCTCACACCGTCCATTCGAAGAGCCGCCTCGGAGACTTGGAAAGGTGCAAAGTCGTGTCCCTGAGTACCCACTGCGCACTGAGGATGTCTTTCAGTAGGCAAACCGTGAACCGGGTCTGAGGGGTCGAATGGCTCCGATGTGGAAAGCTCATCGTTGGATAAGTCACTATCGGATGTCTGCACGTTCGAACTGGGATAGTACTGCGAGCGATAATCTGCAGAGCATGGGACCCAAACGATTACGAGCGAGGAGGGCACTTACAGGAAGCGAATGCATCCCTAACGCTATGGACACTAGAAACAGAGCCGTAAGTGAAAGAGTTTGGAAGGGAAGACATTCTCAACAGCGCAAACAAGCTTGATCTGAGTCGGGAGCTGATAACAGAGGAAGAGCAGCATACGCCGTATATAAATTACAAAGAGTGGCAAGCTCCGACGCAAAAAAAAAAAAAAAGGGCAGCTAGGAAATTGGCGAGTCGGTTTCGAGCGACATAAAAGGCTTGACGTCGTTCGAAGCTGACGTCAACTCACAGCCACCAACGATGATCCGAACAATGTCCACCAAATAATCAAATGGTATCTCCGGCTTCTCATTTGTGCACAGCACAGATAAAGGAAAAGAGCACCCATTAAGACCCCTCTCTGATAACGCCTCTCCCGGATTTGTCACTCGGCTGACCCTTACTCGCCGACTCACTCGCTGGTAACCCACTGGGAACCCTTGAATGGGGTTAGGGTTGTGCTCCGCTTCAAGTATGGGACGTTGACTCAATTTCTACACTGCAGGGTTCCCCTCCAGGAACATCTATATACATGTTCGATGATAGATAAATAGTACTGTACTTGCTGATCTATGCTGTGTATGAATGGGAAACAACCAACAGTCAAACAAAAAGTACACGGATGACTCGCCCCTGCCAACCAGCTACGAAGAGTTTACCGCTCGACGATTTGTCCACATCATATACGACTCCCTCATGATATCATGTCCGACAGTAGTCTTGACTCTTGTTGAACGGCGGGCTTCTGGGAGTCTGGCACTCACGTTCAGGTCCTATAAGCGAATTTAGTCTGCAGAACCTCTCGCCATCAACAAGAGAACGAACCGAGAGACGTTTACGCATTCCGGGAGCGATATGGTTCCACCATTTCGTGAACGCGTTCTTCAGCGCAAGTTCTCGGACTCCTTTCGGGTTAAGCCACGCCACAAACTCGTCCACCTATGCACTGTGGTCAGCTACACTGTGAACCGACCATGAATACCTTCCCACCTCTTCGAGCTCTGTGTACACTGCCCACTCTCCGGGACCCAAGAGACCTTCTTCCTCTTCCTCCTGTCTTCTGGCATCAACATCGTTCTCCTCCCTTCTTGACATCAATTCCAACTCCATCTCAGAGGGTCCCTGAATAAATATACGACCAGTACCATACTGGACGACGCCTCCGCTACCCAACAGAGACATGGAACCCATGCCGTCAAACCACCAGACTCGATTGTGGAATCGATCCTTGCCCAACGGCTTGGCTCTGATGGCTCCAAGTAGCTTTCGGAACTCTCGCTCGATGCTCTCCAATCGGCGTTCAAGTTTGTTGACTTCCTCATCAAGACGACGATGTTCTGCTTGTGCTTGCTTCTCTGCGGCAACTTTCGCACGAGCAATTTCTCTCTGCTTTGCGTGTGCCTGAGCATGGGCTCTCTGGCGGAGATCTTTCTGGCGTGGTGTGACTTTCTGACGGCCACTGTTCGCGGAAGCAGTCTCCGAACCTTCTTCCGAGGGGGCATCCGATAGGTCGCTAGAGTCATGCGTAGCAATATCTTCCTCTGTCCCAGCAGGGGTTGCTTCTTTCTTCGTCCCCACCTCGCACCCAAGAGTATTCATCTCCTCGGTGCTGTTGATGATCATCAATTTTGAGTACCAAGGTCGCTTAACCACACTTACTACTGCTTTTTCAATCGGTTGATTTCGATTTTTTCCTTGCGCAATGCGGTCAACGACTCTTCGCATCCTTCCATGTGGATGTGGATTGCCTTGCTAGACACGGAGAGGTTGCATAAAAAGGCTAAGACAGCAATACGATCGGGAGGCGGAAGGGCGTGATAGCGTTCACCGGGTGTTGACAGTAACGGGTAAGAAACAGGTGTGGGATCCCGTGAGCTGGTTGAACAGGGCGATGATTCCGCATTCGGCTCAGGTGCGAAGAGTAGCCTTGTCAGTACCTCCCGTAGGCGGGGGAAGTTTTCCAATGTCGCATGCTAAAGGTGTCCTTCAGCAACCGAAAGTGCGAGACATTGTAGCACCTACGTCTTTCAGACATCCAATCAAGGCATCTTCCCAGCCAGCCCTCGCATCTTGAGCGCGAAGTGGGACACGTTCCCAGTTGTTTCCCACGTCAGCCATCGCAGCTGCCAGTTGGTCGATTGTGATGCCCAAAATTTTGTGTTCCTCCTCCAGAGTATCCTTCACGCGCAACAAGGAAAGTACAGCGCTATGGCGATTAAATGGTACAGTGCGCAAATTATAAATGAGCGTGGCGTGTATCTCGCAGAGCAAGGGGCATGGAGGTTCGATAGTGGAATGCCGAAGCGCGTGTTCAAAGTCGTCCATCGTAAGAGGAGAAATGTGTAATGGCTGACTACGAAGTGGCGTCAGCGCCCGAGTTTTGCCAGAGCCCAACATCAACTCACCCGTACACAACCAAGAAATTCCAGGCCATGAGAAAAGACTCGAAAGTAACCTGATCTTCGCCAAACGGCAGGTGCACTCGACTAGGAATCGGTTTGTTGACCTTGCTGCCAGCTTTCTTCTCCTTATCGGAGATGCGAACATCCAGATCCTCGGTCGGGTAACGTATAGGTTTCTTCTTCTTCCTTTCTGCCGCAAGCCGCTCAGCATCTTCTTTGGCTTTCTGTTGCCTCTCTACCTTCTCACGTGCTTCCCGCTCTCGCTTGTCTGCAGCAGCCCCAAGGGCTTTCACTAAGGCCCGATCAGAATATACGATGATAAGTACGCATCAACTCACCCCTTTCTTCTTGAGCCGCCGTCAACTTTTTTTGTTTTTTCGAAGGAGGTCCTTCCTTATCCTCCCAAATCTTTTTCCGCTTGTCGATCTCACCTTTCTTAATATTTTCAACGCCTCTCCGTGTTTCCTCTGGCATGATGGAATCCACCCCGTAGTGTTTGGCAATCGCCTCTTTCACAGTCCACGGCGAAGCCACAGCCGCATCGCGGTCGACACAGTCACGGATGAACCTCCGGAGAATTGACTTTGAGAAAGCCAGGCGGTCACGACTACCAGAAGGGAGATGGTTAGATCATACAGATCCAATATCATGATATCGACATGCCTCATCGTGTTACACCGAACGTCCAGCAATCTACCACTCCACTGTCCCTTGTCCTTTTGAACCGCTTTGCCTTTTTCATGACTTTTATCGTGGGTCTCCTCCAAAATTTGAACCTGGTAAATGTACTGGAGCGGATCATCCTTGGCGTGTGCTTCTTTAGCGGGTATCTTGAGGTCACCTCCGACCTTATGTATTTGTACATTGGTCGAGGTCTCCACCGGGGGAGTCTGAACCGGAGAAGTTGAAGAGGAAGCTTGGTTTGGAGACAAAGCCTCTGCAACCTCAGAGGGTGGCTTTGGTGGACAAACGCGGAGAACTTTGGCATAGAACCTGGAAAGTATAAGATAGTTAAACCCAAGGTTAAAGGATGAGCTCACTTGTCCCCCTGTACATCGACGAAAACCTCTGATGAGATTAAAGGAGGTGATTAGCATTGATGAAACTGTGTAAGCGGAAGACGTACTTTCATCTGCAAAGTACCGGTCCTTGAAACGTTCGAAAACGGCTTCCACTAGATGGTCTAAACGGCCAACGACCTCTACGTTCATATCCGGAATACGTCAATTGCAATGACAGGGAGGGGGGTAAAGGGGGCACGTACGCCATTGAACCGCCTTGAGAACAGCAGCTTTCAGTGGTTCAGGGAACCTGGAATGCATTGTCTGGGCCTCTTGTTGTTCGCTCTCGAGCGCCTGGAAGTAGTCAAGGCCGCTCTTGCCTGTGACCTCGCATTGGAACTGTTTGAGTCTGTAGAAGGACACTCTCGCCGCATATGCCCTTGGGACAGGGAGGTCTGTCAGGAAAGGGCGGAGCGGAGAGGGGGTGTAGTCAGTTGTACGCACTCGTAGGTCTCGAATATCTCTCCGGTTTGATGGAGATAATAGACTTCCTTGTCGAGGTTCGACTGTGCAGCTTGGAGGAGGGCTTGGGACGGTTCTGTGAGCACTACACGTTTGCGCCTGCATGTTGGCATTGTAGGATGAGGGGAGGAAAAAAGGAAATGGGAGAATGCGGGAAAGAGAGGGAATGGCCGCGAGTGGCTATCAGGGAGGAAACGTTGGCATGTAGCCGCTACGGCAGTCCCTGTGCATTTTTTTGCAAGTCTCTGCACACAAGCGACAGAAACCTCCTATGTAATCCGCTTTTTATTCTCCCTGCCTCTTTCTCCGCAGAACGTCCATCATTCAGATCAATAACACGCGTCTATCCCAGTTCCCCAAACGCCCTAGCCTCGTCCTGTCTCTCTCGGCTCTTGTCCACAAGGTTTGCACGACCATCATGCGACGCGAATTTAGGCACTTGGCGGTCATCAAGTATGATATTGTCCACACCAGGCAACCCGCCAAGTTTGAACGAGATAACCCTCGCTGGCTACGCACTGAAGAACCACCGCTCCACTCCTCCGAATCCCCAACCCCCTCGGTCATCTCCGGTTCTAACCCAGGCCGACTTGGGCGTTCGTATCTTCCATTCATTTCCCAGTTTTGAGTATATTCGTATCATAGACGTCCAGCGCTGAATGCGTGTCATGTCAAGCGACAAAGAACCATCGGAGGACGGCTTCCTCAGGTTGGTGCTCTGGAAGGAAACTCCTCTATTCACGTGACGAATTAGAATGATCACGTGGGAAGACGCGTTTCAAGGTCTCGAGTAACATCAGCGGAATCAGGAGCTTTGGCTACAGTCGGTTAGAGGCTAATCATTTCCCTGGTGATGTCAATTATGTTCACTGAATGTCGGGTTCTCTGTACTCGTTTCCATCCTAGTGTCAACGTTGGCCATATTGTTGGAAGGTCACCGGCGGTGCCAACACTAGGAGAGGGACGGAAGAGCGTGAACACGACGTGGAGTTGTTGGGGGAAAGGGCTCGAGCAGTCGCCCTTACATTACAGGGAGCTGTGCGTGTCAACAAATGGCGTACAAGGAGAACCGAGATTATCAGTGTGATCATGCCGTGCTGATGTGCTAGATATCTTACAATAGTCATGGAGATTTCAATTCGTTCGACCGTTTCATGCTGAATGTTTTCATTTTGGCACCAGTTCTATCGTGTCCTGCTCATCTTTCTCCTCGTGAGCTCAGGTTCTGCATTTAAATATCTGGCTTCTTTGGACGGCAATCCGATTCTTGCTCTTACTTGTGCCACAACATTCGTTGCAGACGGACATCTAGTCTGTCACGGTGCACGTACAGTACTAGCAGAAGGGCGGAGATGTTAGTAGCAATCTCTGTCTAGCCGCAATCCGCTGGTACACGTCGTAGCCCATCGGAAATGTCAAGACATAGTAGAGGAGCATCATTTAGTGTAGAGAAAGACAGAAAAGTGAACGAATGAGTAGATAGTATGCATTGCAGATCAAGTCGTGATTTACAGCGTGCGGAGATAAAGAGATGATGATGAAAAGCAGAAGAGTAGAAAGGAAAAAGAATAGCAGAAATCCAATGAGCGACGACATTAATTAAGATTCACGCGTACTCTGCCATTGTCAGGTGGTTTCGACGAAGATTCAGAAGCTCCAAGACGAGTAAGTTTACTCCGGAAGCGCCCTGAGCGCACCAGCTCTTTGCCTTGACTCGTCCCGTTTGTCGCAGGTTCATGGGGTAGAGTGTGCGTGAGGCGTGTATCATTTACCAGTTCCTCTGCACCTCTACCAGGTCGCGAAAGCGACAGAAGGCGACGTAGACCCGACCCACCACCTCGCACTCTTGTACCCTTTCCATCCTTGGCATCGATAATGACGATGGCTTTCGCCGTCGTGGACACGGGTGTCTTCTCATTTACATGCGATACCCTGCGAGCACGATCCTGGTTCGGTATGGTGGGACTCGTAAGTGGAGAGGGTGAATGTCCATTGGCGTGATCTTTGCCTTCCACATTGACTAGCACCCAACCGTTGCCACTGCCACTTCGACTTCCTGTTTTCGTGGGTGAACCCGGTGGGCTAGAGCCACCCTTCGTCTTCCCAGAACTATCTCCCGACGGGATGGGTACAGGAAGAGGTGGCGATCGAGGTGCCATCATCCCTATCATTCCGGCCTCACTCTTGCGCACAGCCCCGTCACGAACAAGCTCGGGTGAAGCAACCCGTACATCGACATCGTGCAGAGACCTGTCAGGATGCCTGCCGTGTTCAGGGCGAACAGTATCCTCGTCCGTTTTCGAAGAATCGTTGGCTGCGGATGCTTCCTCCTCTGGAGTCGTTGACCAGCTCCCAGGTAGCACTGGAGTGCGCAATGTGGGGTGCGACCTGGGTTGCTCGGTAAACAACTCTGGTTCCTCCTCAATATTCTCGATGCCCTCTGGCTTACCCAATCCCGTCCATCTAATGGGAACGTCACAGGACCCGGTGGTGTCCACAGAATTAGAAGAAAATGCCGAATCTCGTACGCGGAACATTCCCGGGCTGAGAAGTGTCGAGTTCTCTCCCAATGCCAAGTCTTGTGCCCGATGCATGCCCATCAGGAACCCACTTGGCGGCGGTGAAGGAGTACGAGGGTCGCGGGGATGTGAAGTAAGTAATGGTGGGGTTTTTGAACGCGTTGACACCGGCCGCATTGCGCTGACTCGATGGTGCGGAGATGGTGACCTCGACCGGTTTGCGTGTCGTTCTGAAGGCGAGCGAATGGTCACTTCATCATCGCATTTTGGCTCCGGCGGCTCTCCAGAGTTCGGAGGATAGATGGCTTTGGAGATAAATCTGCCCCGACCGAGTGTCCCGATCCCAGTCATATTCTCACAACTACTTGGCACCGCACTAGGCAGAGAAGTACGATAACGATCATGTTCGTCGTCGTGCGCATCAAAATCCACAGAGACGGGTACTTGAGCCCTCGGGGCAGGTTTACGCATGCCGATGCCAGGAACTGCGGGTGAAGATGAGAGTGGTAACGGTGCAGGAAACGTTGGAAAGCTATTGGTATCAGTGGTTGTTCGGATATGATGAGGGGCAGATGGGCCATATGAAGGTGGCAGAAAATGCTGAGGGGCCGTCGCTACTCGTCTGTGCAGTGACGCTGGAATAACTCCTGCGTCGGAATTGTGCCCGGGTTCAGGGGTAGACGCTCTATTAGATCGCCGAACATCCAACATAGACCCAGACTGGCTAATCGGCGACTCTGGCCAATTTTGATCGTATGAGTCTGGAGATCCGGGTCCGATGAAAACCCATAAATCTTTCACTCGTGAGCGACCACAAATAGAAAGGGACGTAACCATCGCGCAGGCGTGACCATCGAGAGAAGTCAAGAGAGAAAGGATTTGATGGAGCGAATCGGTTGCGAACGTGTCCTCGTTGAACCCTGACAGAACTGAGTCGGTGGCAGGCACATGACAAAATATAATGTATACACACAGCTGTATCCCTTGAACTTAAACTCGTATGCCGCATCTCCGACCTTTTTCTCTGATACAACCCCTCTCGGCCAGGAGCCACGAACTGCCTGCAGAATGGCCGGAGTAGAATTCAAAGGAGGGGATATAACACGCATGACGGTGCTGGAGATGAAAGATATCGCAAAGGGTGTCTTCCGCTCATGCCTACCACCAGTGCCATGAGACAGATTGCTCCCAGAACCAGCAGGGATTGGAGATTGGGGTGGAAATGACAATGACGGAGTAGATAGGCGAGAGAAGGAAATCGCCAAACGATCATCGCGTTCGCGACCGTAGTCGATGGTAGAGAGAATGGTATAACTATGCCTATAGATAATGGCAAGGATGTCGAGGAGGATGCGCTCCGTACGTGCGCTCTTCGGGGAAGCCCAAGGTTTACCATGGAGTTGAAACTCGCACAGCTTCTGGGAGGTGTCCTCGCGGCAAGCGGCGTTGAGGTAGAAGTGGTCAAAGAGGCGGCGTAGGTCTGCGACGACCTCGAGCGAGAAAGAGTAAAGCCTAATGCAGCTTGAACCAGAAATAGCTAGTAAGGAGAAATCTGAAGTCGTCCGCTGGTCGCGAATGAATTCTCTCCTGGGGACGAAGCCTGAATCTGTCAAGCCTGAGGCTGGCTGCATGGTCGACCAGGATGGGGTGTGAACGGTAAAGGCGAGACGACCAGGACGTATATCCCCACCAAAAGTCTGAGCGGGATGGCAAACGTCAGGAAAACGGGTGGCCAATGCTGAATCAAAGCGGAAAGAGGCGAGAATGAACCTTACAAGAAAACGTGCAGGACACGCCAATCGGTGTGTAAAGGTGGACTTGCACCCGAGCTGAGTAAAGCAACTGGTTAGCGGCGAGGCGAGGTGATGGCAGGAGAAAGACGAGTTCTGGATGCTGCGCAGAGGATCCGGCAGTGGGGAGTACGAGGAAGTCAGTCGCTCCAAAGCTGCGGGCGAACGGTCGGCTGGTTTTGGCTCTCTAGCTTGCCCGCAAACCAATTCACCAATTCAGGGTGACATCACAAACCAGAAACGCGTGTCGGTGGCGGTGCATGTCCACCCGGATCACCGCAATACAGCATGGTCTGCCCAACACAGGGACCAAGGTACTGCGATGACATCTCCTTAGAACGGAAAAAAATGAGCTCGCCTCGAATCCTAGATACAGTACCTATCATTGTAACAGGTGTGTATCCGAAGTGGGTCCAGCGGGCCGCGGTCCGGCCCGCTGACAGCGCTATATCAATTCGTCCTTGTCTGAATCAACAGATTCCCCACTCCCCTCAGGACGAATCTGATGTCCGACATGGCAAACCTCACAAGGCTGAACGTTTTAATGTGTAGGTAATCAACTTTTCACTCTTCCCAACTGACCTTTCTCCTTCTTCCTCAGGCGGTACGGTACGTCGGCATGCTTGTAAACCCATCGACAATGGATCATCAATAATGTGATGCAGGGTGAGTATACTACAGGATGGACAGGTCAGGGAGCCTCCAAATCTGACAAGAAGGTCGGTCGGCCTCCATGGTGGTACCATGTCACTCATCTATTGGTCGGATTTCTAGATCGGTGTCAGTTCAACCATCCTGTAGCTTCTTACCCTTGTCGTGACACATTTCAGGTGGTTGGCCTGACGCTGTTCGATCTTCGGAGACTTGGCAAGGTAAGCAAGGATTGATTAACCCACGCGCCAGGTGGCCCACATAATCGCGGCGCTAGGTCGATAAACTTGGAATGGCCGGCGTTAACGGATCCAAGTTTCCTCTGATCCAAAAACATCTGCAAGAGAACATAGGCAATGTCTACAAGGACATGGACACCTCGTAAGGGTTAGTAACGCTGTTGCATTCTCGACACCAAATATTGTCGCAGATTCGACGAATTTCCCAAAGACGGAAAACACGATCCCGAAGCGTGTCAGTGGGGTCATGCGATCATGTCATGCGGATCTTAAACCTCTTTTCCAGATAAGCAGGCAATTGACGGGATGTCTCCTGGAGATGCTGTGGTGATCTTTACTCCAGACAGTTGGTTTTCGTTCGGGCCTACGGAGAGATTCTGATCATGACACTATCAATCACACAGACACTCATTACTCTATCAGTCTGTACGCGATCGAACGTGGTATTCACGTCCTCGTTACCAAACCAGCAACTCAGCTTCTTTCCCACCACAACGCGCTTATCGCAGCCGCTCGGAACCACAACGTTGTATGTTTCGTCGAGCATCACAAACGTTTCGATCCCGTTTACAGCGACGCCAAAGCGAGGGCACAAACACTTGGAGAATTCAACTTTTTCAGTGCATGGATGAGCCAACCGAAGAGTCAGCTGGAGACATTCAAAGCATGGGCTGGTAAAGACTCGGATATCAGGTCAATCGATCCCACCCAGGCGAAACACTGTTGATGTTCTTAATCTGTTTCCTTTCCAGCTACTACCTTTCCTCGCATCACATCGATATTTGCTGTTGGATCTTGCAGGACAAGGCCGTACCGACTCGCGTCGTTGCGAGTGCGGCTACCGGTATAGCTACAAGTGAACCCTACAACTGTGTACCACAGACAGAAGACACTATAACGCTCCTCGTCGATTGGGAATCCATCACCAGCAAGAAACACAAGGGGACCGCGGTATACACTGCATCATGGACTGCACCCCTGAAGGCCGGTATTCATTCGGCTCAACACTGGTACTACATGGGAGAAAAGGTGGGTGCAACAATGTTCCCCAATGCTCCAACGCATCTACTCCCGTACATTCCAGGGGGATATCAACGTCGATCAGGCTCACCGTGGCTACGATGTCACGGTGGACGAGACGGGGAAGACATGGTATAATCCATTCTAGTATGTCATACCCAGTATTGCCCAGATGGCTTATTGAGGCGTATATGGTCAGTATGAAGTACTCTCCGTCTGGAACGGGCCACTTTGACGGGCAAAGAGGGTATGGGTATATATCCATCGAGAAGTTCATCGACGCTGCACGTGAAGTGAACGCTGGCCTAGCGAGACCAAGTGACTTTGATGCAAGCGGATATCCGACTATTGCAAACACTGTACTCACAACAGCGATTCTCAACGCCGGACGCGTTAGCCTAGATGAAAGGAGGCCTGTGGGTATCAGGAAAAGTGAAGGTGTATGGATTCTGGAGTAGAGAGGTCCTTGTTCTTGGTCATGCATGTGACAAACCCAATATAAATGGACTTGGCATTCACAGAATAAAAATTTTGGAAGCGGGAAGCACGGGACCCTCGGTACTACGGCACAGTCGCTTGAACATAACTCGCTTGTCGGGACGGTATGTGCACTTATCTTGCCTTCTGGTCAGGTTCCAGAATCACCTAATTAGCATGCTTGTGTCAAATTTGTCTGACAAGCTTCCATTTTGTACTGCAGCCGAAGATACACACGATGATTGTATCCGCCAGTCACATCCGGTGTTCCTTGAAGTTCTGATGCTGTGTATTGTCATGGGCACCAACGCGTTCGGATCAGGAAACGGTCCCGAACAATGTCCGGATTAAATTTGCCATGAGACACAAAACCCTGTAGTAAGCCCTTGAGATTGCAGGTACGGTATTGTAAAAACATTGTTCAATTGGGTAGGAGATGCGGGGGATGCTGCAACATTGACGAGATGGAATGTGTGACAAGTGCGCCGAGAGCTAAATTAAAGTAGGCACAGGGAAAGTTGTACGGTTGGTCAAGGGCCGAGGACAAACCGATGCAAGAAACCACACGTGACGAGCCAAACGGCCGACAACGAGGAAATTGTGGGTGATAAAGTGAGGAATAATATAGAACGAATGCGGCTGACAGTGAATCGGGGGAAGCTGTCGACCTCGTCACGTGGAGAATATTGCGAGTGATTTTAAAGGAAAGCGAGCGATGTGACGGATGGTGCATGCATAGAGTAACAGGAGTCGGAATGAGTGGGAATGATTGCACATTGTTTGGCAGAGTCGACACAACATGAAGGCGACTGTTCGCAGAGGAAGGTAAGGGAAGCTGCTGACAGAAGGTCTCGTGCATCAAGTGGTTTGGCACAGCTAGACGCGCTGGCTTCACCGTCGTCCTCCTGGAGGTATCTTGTCGATGGACGTGGTGGATGGAGACGGAAGGGTGGATATTGCAAAGGAAAGGTTATGCATGGATGATGGATGGTAGAAACAGTGCACAAGTAGCTGAGCGTGAATGTGGTATTACATTTTGAGACTTGTGAAGAATGAGGCGCTATGCGACGGCGGCCACTCGCGGTGAGCCGTTGAGGTTGTGAAGTGCAGGGCGACTATAAGCGACAAACTCGTGGGGAAGGTAGTGCTCTGGAGGTGCTTCGATACGTTGTTTGTTGACAGAGAGCTCGAACGCGGTGGGGAGGTTCTCCTTATCATCTTCAGACAAGAACGAACTTGAAAACGGATCCGAGGAGAACGATAAAGGGCTCGTCGGTGTCAATGGGAAATCATCTGAGATGTCAGATATAGTTGTGGTGGCACTCATCGGTGTACTCGCTCCGGACAGCAATGCGGGACGCTTTGGTGTTGTCGGGAAAGGGACAATTTGCTGCCGATCATAACGACCGCCCTGAAGATAGAACTGAACAACGAAGGTTGCAGCCTTCGAGTAAAAGGCATAGGAGTATTTCTTCACCAGCGTCTCGGAGAGATCATTGACACGCTTAGCAAGGCGATTATCCAAGAGCTCGACAATTTCTTGACATTCCTCGGTTTCCTCAAAAAGACGTCGAACCTTGCCGCAGAGGAATCGGGCAAGTGTCAAGGCGCCCAACGCTATCGATGAAGGGAGATATTTGATGAATTCACGATAGAAAAGTGTGATCTCCATGAGGAAACGCGCGACGTGTTGGACTTTATCTTCCTCGACAAACGGATCGCAACACATAAGACGAAGCCAAGCCTCTGCTGTCGGGTGACCAAGAGTCCACTGGATCGTCGCAAGTACGTGACCCTCCATTTGGATGAATGCTGATTCATCGTAGGTTTCCCGACAAATCTGCGCGAGCTCCTGAACCGTAGGCACACGATCCTTTGCATCTTCGAACTTGGCGGCGATCCATAATGCTGCACATCCGACGAGCTGATAATGCTTGATATACACGATGCGGCGAGAGACGTAGCGGTCCACTATATTGAGGGTGAGGTAAAGTGTTTCCGGGCGAAGGCGAAACGCAAAATGGATCTCGACAAGAAAGTCAACCAGACAAGGGCGCATATGCCACCGTATTTCAGGTTGTTGATCCATGGATTGCGCAGATGACATGGTGTACCTCTGAGTTACCGCAAAGGTCAACACTACAGTATCAGTGAATTTGAGCAGACCTTACCTCCATTTCATGCATGTAGTACCGAATATCATCGCGGTATTCTTCTTCCAGAAGAACTCCTTGTCGCCGAAGGGCAGCAATTTGCGCGTCGCGTTGACGTTGTTGACGCAAGGCAGCCTTGGCAGAATAAGGGGATTTATGGCCGGGAGTAACGGGACCGCCTGGAGTCTTGTGAATTTTGAAGATGCCTGTGGGAGAGGGACGTTTCTTTGGATATGCAACTTTTCGAGAGCACCGATAGGAAGAGATCGAAATGTCTTTCATGTCTGAGTCGATGGAATGGGTGTATGTCGACCGGGTAGGGTAATTAACCAACAGGAGGCTGGGAAACACTGTTAGCATGGGGTCGGAAAAAGGATTAAGGGGAGAGTCATGGAAACGTAAAGTGCCAAAAATGTGAAAATCCTCGCCACCTTCAATGAACAAGTCACTGACGGAGGTTCAAGTATGGTATCCAACGAGATGTTGGATTCAACGAACAGATATTTGGGAATATCTGAATCAACCAGAAAGTAATGTGTAATACTCACTGAGGACAAGACAGTAATCATGCAACGACGACGAGCGCACTTTCGTGGACGACGTCGGGAAGTAGGTGTAGTACGCGGGTTTGAGTGTGGCGTACACGAAGACTAGATGAAATGAATCGTGGTCAGCGTGGAGGGTCGTGAGTACAAGGAGGGGATATGGGAGTGAAAGACAGATGAAGTTCGACGTCGCGAGCAACGACGAGGAGCGACAAGTCTTCTGAAACAAAGACTCGACAAGGAAGAGAGGGAAGGGACTACTGAAAATGAATATAAGAGCACAGCAACATCGGTACTCCACGCTGGCTGGCATTTATCAAAAAGGAAAGAGAAGAAAAGAAAAAGAAAACATTAATTGGACGGTTTCAAATGTCGAGACATGTCCATAAACGGGAAGAAACAGTCCAAATGAAAAAGAAAGGCCCGAAAATGGAAGTAACATGACAACTGCAAACCGGCTCATCCGAGACAGGTCCTCCAGCTGGGAGTCTGAGACGGTTATCTCCACATCCTGTGACCGCCGTCGCGGCATTTCACGTTGATGTTCAGTGGCGACGGGTATGATACCGGCAAATCTCACAGCCAGCACCCCGATCCACTATGCGACACTGTACCCAGCCCCCAACATTAATGGGTGGGAAGCCGCGCTGCCGTACGCACTGACACGTGGAACAGCGCCCACTGCGTGAGTGGGTTTCCCACGACCCCACGTTTTACGATGTCGAGAGCAAAATGACGTATTTCTACAAAGCTGCCAACTTACGCTTTGGCTGCAAGATTTGGAGTGGTGCTTCGGTGTCTGCCAGTCATATACCAGTGAGTCGAGCAAGGAAGATCGACAGGTAGAATGCACTCACAATAGTCTTGAAAATTTATACCTGTTCGCTAGGTTAATGTCATCCACGAGTGCAGACGGCTTTTACTCACTTGTGAAGCGACACCGATACCTTGTTGTGTGATTAGTCAAAAAAAATAAAGAAAATGTTGGTAGGGATGAAGTGAAGCGAGGGACGGTGTAAAGGAGAGACTGGCGAGTGCGAGGGACCTAGGGTAGACGCAACGCAACGACTACAAGAAATATCGTCTCGAAGTGAATCGAGCGGTGGTGTATCACGAGGAACAAGTGCACTTGCAGCGACTTTGTCCTCGTAAATATAGTTCGCGTCGGGCGGAGAGCAGATGGAAGTTGGCTATAGGATCCAAGTCAAGCTTTTACCGGCCGCAAAGCGTGTAACCCGCTTATCCATTTGTCCTTTCAAGCGGGCATGCGGCACGTATTACTTACTTCGTCCTCGGTGATATTTCGAGGCTTTCATTCTGATTTGGCAGGGCAACTCCACGTTGTCTGCCTGCAGGCATCGGATGTTTGGTAGGTTGCGTATCTTCTTTATGTAAGTTTTCACCAGGGTCCCAAGTCTTCTCAGAAACAGATACACTCGTACTACGCTGCGGGCGTGCAGCAATATCATTGTAAGCTGTATGACCTTGCCTGCGTGCTCCGTGCGCTCTATTGGGTGACAGTACACGTCCATACGGACACCCTCTGTCGTGTTCCGCAGGTTGCGAGCTTTGTTGCACTCCCACGGAGCACCTCCCATCAATCACTTCTTATCAGGGCACTCATCGTATATAGCTTCACACATCACATCGTTCATCGAGCGGTACAGCCCGCGTCCCTATCGGATTCCCAAATTATGATCTAATATCTGTTGTATTTACTTAACTGATTATCCTGTGACAGGTACCTTAGACCGCTCATCTTACAATGCGGCGCCACACCCCGTCGGGAACCGAATAAGTGTCTGGCCAACGCGAAGCACACTGCCGATCGTGTAGCAGGCAGACAACACAGTAATTTGCCAAACCCATTGGCAGCTCACTCGACTAGGTCGTCTTTCTTGTAAGAAGTTAAGTTTCGAGGACGGGGATAATCAGACGACACTCAAACTCCACGGCGTTCCGGGGGTTGAAGTGCGCCCCACATTTTGCTGGTTGCTACGGAAGAATAGAAGCCTTCCTTCATAGTGAATTCTCAGCGAACTGAAACCCTCCCCCGATTGCCACGTCTGGTCCTCCAATTACCGCTACGTCCTTGGTTGCGCTTGAAAGCTTGACGTGCGACTGCAGTGCACGTAACGAGCGCATCTCACCTGAATAGTACCACACAAGTAAACTATTGAAGCTTATGCAAGTGTATATGGTACCACGGAACTGATATGCGCTGCCAGCGTGCCCAAAACTCATAATTCATAATGAAACAGTGAGAAGGATCGAAGGAACGGTATGGAACTATGTATCAATAACGAATGTAGGGTCCACAGAGAGGGATGTATACGAACAAGGACAAACGAAATTAAATAGTTTACCAGGCGAAGTAGTATATTTAGCATATAGCTCAGTCTCTGCGTCCTCCGTTCATGAGTAAAGCCATGAGGTCATGGGCTGGCTGGTTGGTCGCTCCGCCACCAAAGCCTTGCTGCTGAAGGTGCAGGGGAAGCATATGTGGTGGGATTTGCTGTTGAGGTTGTTGTTGCCTCAAAGCGATATGCGGTTGAACCTGAGGGCCTTGTTGCCCGAATCCTCCACCAGGCCCGCGAAGCCCTCCATGCACGCCATTAGCACCGGCAAGGCCCAACAACTGTGCTTGACTGGATCCGAGGTTACCAGGATGAACGAGTCCCTGTAGCGCGTTTGGGCCCAACGTCCCTTGTAGCTGATGCGCACCTGGGTGAGAGGTACGAATCTGAGGCCCGCCGCTGAAGCCTTGGAAGTTGTTGAAAGATGGTTGAGGCCCATTTCCGTGTACTGTCCCATGTAGGGCACCATTCGTCATCCCGACAGATGCATTGACAAACTGGTTGGGCTCATGAGGAGGCCGTCCACCCAGATTAGCCAGGCCGGGGGGTAAACGCTGCACTGAGGCGAGGTGGTTAGGAGATGGAGCACCACGGAACTGAGCTGCCTGCATCGAGATAGGGACACTCCGCCCTACGTTGCCGTGTTGCATATGTATCGAGGGTACTGGGCCTTGATAAACCTGGGTTGGGCCACGTTGCCCATTGTTGAATTGTATGGCCTCATCAGGAAAGTCAGAAAACATTGCACTGCCCTGTCGACTGCGAGGTGGCGGGGCAGACCGGAGGCCAGGAACCATGCCATCTGGAACAAAGGTTCTATCGTCGTAGAGAGCGTCTACTCGACCGGGGCCGAGCAGATGGGGATGACCCTGAGCATTTTGTAAAGCATGGATATTGTTCGAGGGTGAGCCATAGCCTATATCTAGGTTGGGCAACTCCGGAGCAACCCCAAGTCTTTGAGCCTGTTCGAGGCTTGAAAACTTGCTGTGGGGAATTGAATCAATGCTCACCTGCGCAGAGTTATTCAGCATTGCGAAGATGTCTTCCATTGTTCTGGCCTCAGAGTTGTGGGGAGGATGCAGACCCGGAAGGTCTGTTTTCTGGGGGCCAGGTTGCGACATTCCCGACATGCCTATCGGACCTTTCGCAAAGGGAGTAGGTTGACTTTCTCTGCTCTTGCCATCGAAGAACTTTGCAAATCGACTGCCTTTCGCAGCGGCAATACCCGGGCCGACGGGTTCAAACGACTGAACTGCGTGGCTATTCGAAAACCCCCCTCCAAGGCCAGGTTCAGCAGGCAATGCGTGGTCTGCTGGGAAAACGGCGCGGTCAACAGCCAAGGTCAGAGATCCGCGGTGGGTTGCTTCAGGTACAGGTACATTTAGGAGGGCGGAGACATCTCTATGCTCATCGAACGGAGAAAATCCATTATTGGGTCGTAGAGTATCGGCCACTGATGTAAAGTGTGAGGAAGGCTCGATTGATTGACTGACCCCGGCACCAACAGCCGCACTAACGCCAACATTACCATTCTTCTGGGTGAATGACGCTGGGCTTTGAGAGGAGGTAGAGCGCAGAGACGAAACAGATGCATTTTGTGGATTCCGGGACCCCAGCGCGAGAAGTCGAGATCCACCAGGAGGATGGGTTTGAGAAGCCTGGTTGACAGGAGTCGCCGTTGCTGACGGGTCAGATGAGAGTGTAGTTGAAAATAATCGCGAACTCTGTGGCAATTTATCGGTGATTTCAGATTCCTGACCACCGAAAGCCAATGAAGTAGTGGTTTGTTGGGAAGGGGTAGACGCGGTCGGCGTTGGTGCATCAATAGTCACACCGACGACGACAGGAACCTTATGCTGTTCGCCAGGTGATGACGCATGAGAAATATCCTCGCTCGATAGAGCAGGTGTGAGCGTCAAATTTGTGCCGACCTCCAGAAGAGATACACGAACTGTTATCATGATAAACGTGAATACATTCAGTGAACATCTGCAGCGCACCTTGTGAACCATCATCATGAGAACCAGCGGAGGCACCCTCAGTGGAAGGATGGACTGGAGGAGAAGGCACAGGCGAGTCCGATTTCTTCTTTTCCTCCTCTCTTTTCATCATCAAGCGGAAGAGCTGGATCTCGTCCAGTTGGTTTTCTGGAGCCTGACTAGGGGGTGAAGTCTGGGTTTGCGAGACTGCGAGACTTGCAACCACCGGGGAGGTGGATTTGTCTTTCTGCTGCATTTCCTTCCTAAACGCCTGGATGCCATCCAGCTCTCCACCAGGAAGGTGGCTACCAATGATTCCACCGCTGCCATTGCTTGGGATATAAGTATCCATCCAAGCAGGTTCTTTCTCGCGCTCGCGGTCTTTGCGGTCGTCACGGTCTTTACCATCTTCACCAAGCTTCCTATCCTTGCCATTCGATCTCTTTCCCCGGCTGTCGCGATCATCTCCAACCACCCAACGTCTGTCAGAACGGTCGCCTGCATCCCACGTGGGACGGTCACGGCGATCGCGTAATTCTCGTTCACGCTCGCGAATTTCTCTTTCGCGCCTGGCAGCTATACGTTCGTCTCTCTTCCCATCATCTCTCCATCGCCTGGGGTCTTCGACCTCGGAGTCCCGTTCGAAATCCCTGTCGCGATCGTCCCTGTCTCTGCGGTAACTATGTCCGTCATCACGGTCGACTCGCCGATCCTCTTTATCGCGTCTGGAAGGGGAGCCTTCACGACGGGACCGGGAGGAATCTCGCACTCTGGAACGTGGCCGTTCGCGATCGTCACGGTCCCTGCGACCATTCTCTGGCCCTGGTCAACAAAAGTGAGTGTCTGATCGAGAACTTCACTATATTGCGTACGGTCTCGGCCTGTTCGTGTTTGATCTACGCCTGCCACAATGGAGCCGGTCACTCGTGCGGGAGGGAACAAATGTTTGACGAGACACACCTCTTCGCCAATCTTCATTGGATTCTCCGTCTTTCTTCTTTTGAGTATCGCGGGAGTCACTTGCACGTGACGAAACCACTTGGTGTCCTTGGGCAGTAACTCGTGAAGAAGGGTTAGCAAGATGAGGGGCCAGCTCTCTGTCCTTGGCTCGAAACTGTGGTAGGGACGACAAGGCACGACGATCGCGGTCATACTTGTCGGACAGCTGAAATAATGGCATTTAATGAATGAAGGGTCTCGGGTTAAATCTGTACTCGCGTTGCGCAGACGTTCTTGACCTTCTTTGACTCTTTCACGGTCTTGTTCTTTTTCAGCGTCTCTGTCGCGGTCGCGGTCCGCAGCACGAATCGACTGATGCTTGAAATTTCCCATCTGAGAAGGCTGGGTAATGGCGGCACCACGGAACGATTGTCTCGCAGATCCTTGAGTGGTGTTAAAGGATACGTGCACCACGAAAGGAAATACGTACCAGCATCATCCGTTTCTCGGCGGAACCTGAGTGTGCAGTGTTAAAGGAGAAGCTGGGGGAGAGACCCGACAACGCACCGTCGGTCTCGTGCATTACCAGCGGGGAGGGGTGTTTCAGAGTCTTTTTTAGAACTGGACTGATCATTTTCAGTTCTGGAGGCGGTGGTGAGCAGGTTGCTGGAAGAAGGGCGGAATGGAGTACAAACCCGAACCAATCTTTTAGGGCTGGCATGCCGTTAGGGAGTTGTACCAAAGGGGATTTGTGAAGAAAGAGGAGCTGCGGGCGAGAATACATGATGAAGTGACGATGGTTCTGAGGGGAATTGGGCGAGTGCTGGGGGACGGGGGAAGGGCTGTGGTGCTGGATGGCGAGATTTGCGAGGCCGTCGGCCACTGTGATGACGGGTGAAGGGGCATTATCAGATGCGGACATGGTGGACTTTGAGCAAGGAAGAGACGGCGGCGGCGACGGCGGTTACAAGCAAAACAAGTCGCCACGGTGGAGCCACAAAATTTAAAACGGACCCTTTGGGATCAGTGAGATGCCCTCCCTCAGACACTTTATACTCCAACAGCGCGTCCTCCACCTCTACCGCTCTGCTATCAGAGCGTCGCGCTGTACGTGTCCCTGCTCGTGCGAGAACCACAACCTCACAGCGCAGCTGACAGGCATACCCGACCCACGCACACGGACAGAGACGCTCGGCTGGTTTCGCGCAGAGATCGAACGCAACAGTCACCTCACCGACACCGTAAGCACATCGACCTACCCCGGTGCACGTCTCATCCACACCCCCAGGTCGCAATAGAGAACCAACTCAACGCTGCCAGCCGAGAGATTCGCCAGCTCTTTCCCGGCACCAGATGCTAATCTGAGCCCATGCAAGTATATTTATCAAAGCGATGCACAATCGGTACACTTTTACAGGCTACCTGTCTTAAGCTTGGTTGCGAAGAACTGTGCAAAATCAGTAGTTAGGACCATCAACGCACACATGCGACAAACGTACTTAGAATAACAGAGTCCCCACTATCGACGTTCAGATTATTGCATGATATGAGGACAAACACATACCGCAGGAACATTTTGCTGATAAACCGGTCCTTGTTGACTGGTTTCTTGTTCTTGCCCTTTGGTGTCTCGGTCCACATCTGCAGACATGATGATCAACGGAAATGTTTCATGTGAGATCAGGCGACTTGCCTCTTTCACGTTCTCGAGCACCTGGCCAGATCAACAGATCAGACACAGTAGAGACGAGACAGAGGTGACCAACCATATTACTGTGTCGGTCAAAGGCTTTGACACGTGCAAGCAACTTTTTGTTATTCCGAAGAGAGATAAGGACCTGAGCATGGTTGCGAACAGCCTGCTGTAAGACCGACAAGGGACCCTGGCTGATCTCGTGCTCTTCCAGCTGGCGTAGCTGAGCCTCGTCTAGCTCAGATTTAGGGACGTGAACGTACTGACTGACATGCAGTATCATGAACACGACGTTCCCAGTACCATTCGATAATCCGGCTCACCTCATGGTCGATGTAGTTGGCGCAGGAGGTGTGTTGACACTGCACAAACAAAGCCACTTCTCATCTCAACACAATCTCGCCATCACTAAAACTAGGTGCGGCAACACATGGGCCGTTTAAAACAAAAGGGCAAGGCTGGCGCAGCCAAGGCCTACATGACACGGTCAGCTGCGGTCAAGAAATTACAGTGTTCTTTGGCCGATTTCCGGCGATTGTGCATCCTCAAAGGTATTTTGTCTTACTCGTGTCTCGTCTATAGCCTTAACGCAGAGCAGGAATATTTCCGCGTGAGCCTCGAAGCAGAAAAAAGGCCAACAAAGGGTCGACGGCCCCAACTTCCTTCTACTACACAAAGGACATCGCATATATTGCCCACGAGCCGGTGTTGAACAAGCTGAGAGAACACAAGGCGTTCGCAAAAAAAATCTCAAGAGCCCTTGGTCGTGGAGAATGGAGCATTGCGAAGAACTTGGAAGACTGCAAGCCGACTTACCGAGTGGATCACATCATAAAGGAGAGGTATGCTAACCTCTTCCCTCATCTTAGCACGGGGGACTCATGATCACCAGGTATCCCACTTTCATTGATGCCGTACGTGACATCGATGATGCACTGTGCATGACATTCCTCTTTGCCTCGCTACCTTCCAACGATCGTGTGTCACCATCGTTGATCGCTAATTGCTCACGCCTGGCTGCTGAATGGCAACTCTACGTCATGCATTCACGTTCCCTCAGGAAGGTCTTCCTCTCCATCAAAGGAATATATTACCAGGCAGAAATCATGGACCAGGATGTCACCTGGCTCGTACCATATCAGTTTACGCAGAAAGTAATGTTGTTGTATTTTACAATGTCAGGGATACTGAGAACACTGCTTTCAGATACCATCAGACGTTGATGTCCGAGTGATGTTGACATTCCTGGAACTCTATCAAACGTTACTCGGCTTCGTCTTTTTCAAGCTCTACACAGACGCAGGGCTTGTGTACCCACCTCCCTTAGACGCCAGTCGGGATGACGCTGGTGCTGGGATAGGTGCGTTCAGTGTCCATACAGTGGAAAAAAACATACATATTTCAAAATCCGATAACGTTGGCAAAACGGCTTCGACAAGGGAGGTTCGACAAGCAATCAAAACCATTACTGCAGATCCATCATTCGTCGACGAAGATGTCGACATCGACTCCAGGGATTTCGTTGCCAAGCCCAGCGAGGTTGACGAAGAGTTTATCGTCCACGCTTCTGGTGGCGATGATGCGATACCATCACTGCCAACACTACAGTCACTATCTGAGACACGCAAATCCACACCTACATCGTTATTCTCTCCGTATACATTCTTCCTGTCGCGCGAAACATCCCGAACAGTCTTCGAATTCTTGATAAAGTCGTTTGGTGGTCGTGTTGGTTGGCCGACATCGTCTGGAAGCGGATCACCCATCACAGAATCAGATGATTCAATCACTCATGTCATCGTCGACCGACCCGTGATCAACAAGGCCAATGAGTCAGCAGAGGAAAAAGAACGGCGGCGAAAACGGAAATATGTCCAACCGCAATGGGTTGTAGATTGTATCAATGCGGGAAAGATCCTTGTCGAAGATCTTTACGCGCAAGGTACCACACTTCCTCCTCACTTGTCTCCCTTTGGCGGTAAACCAGGAGCCTATGACCCGACCGTGGGTCTGTCCCCCTCGGAGGAAGTGTTGGGAGGGGAGGTCCCTGGGAACGAGGACGAACAAAGTTCGGAGCAAAGTGAAGTGGAAGAGGGTGTCGGTGGCGTGGTTGAGACTGTGAGCGTCCGTGATGTTGACGACGCAGAGTCACTGCGTGCTGCAGAACTGGCAGCTGAGGCGGCAGGCATGGAATACGGCATCTTCGAGAAGGAAGTACGGAAGTCGCAGAGGAAGCAGGAAAAGAAGGGGAAGGCTGTTGATCAGGACGAAGAAGACATGGGTAAGATGCTTCTGAGTAACAAGAAGCGGAAACTCTACGAGCGAATGAAGTATGGAGAGAAGAGACGGGCTACAGAGGTTCGTCTGGATGACCTGAGTGCGTTTCGTGTTTCTAACCCATTAGCAGCGCGAGACTTTGCAGAGGAGACGGAGGGAGATAGACCGAAGGCGACTTGGTAGTGATTAATATGATTGATCAGCCGAGGCACGCTGTGCTAGTTGGTATTAGTTAAGCTGCTTTAACCACTCCCCTCACTACCGACCGTCAAAAGCTGGGTGATACTCAACGCTCCCTGTGCTCACTGCTTTCGACGTTTTTCCGCATTGAACTAGCGGTTTCGGTAGCGAGCACCACCATCTCAGTTACACCCATGGTCGGTATGCTTGGTTTGGGAAATAGACACCCCCCTTCAGCTCACATACGTCGTGTTGAATCTCCGGGTTCCATCCCAAATTTCAAGCCAGTACCATCGCCTGCGGGGCAGACTCATTCTGTAACCACCACAAACAACACCGACTCCTCCTCCGGCGGTGGTCTCCGCTTCTTCTCTATACCCCATTGGACACGCCGCATACTTCCCGCATCTGCCTCAGCACGCAAAAGTCTTGCAGATTTACCACATGCAGATGGACGCAGCGCAAATTTGCCCACTACCCCTCCGCGTAGAGTCTTGCTTGAGAAGGATCTTCCCCCAATCCCACCCCCGCAGGTCGATGCAAACATCATTAGACACGAACCGAGCTCTGTCTCTGTCCAGCAAGCAACTGATACTCCTCTGCAACCCACCTTTTATCTGGATGTCTACCACAATACACCCGTGATACCCTCTCCCGCCCAAGTTAGCTCTGTTGCATTTGCATCCTTGCCGAACAGCAGCACCGAGAACGTCCTGAGAAAAACGAAGAGTACACATGCGTTGCTGCCGAAGCTGCCCTCACCATGTCTCGAGCAACAGCGATCCAGAGGTGTCTCACTGACACAAATGTTCACAACAGCCAAGCGAGCCTCAACTTTGCCCTGCGCTACCGGTGGAATTTCCCCTTCCACCCCACTGGTACGGAAATCCTCGTTCTGGTCACGTAAATTTTCGATACCATCGCCGCAACATCTCACTGTTCCAGCCGACTCGTCGTCACTTCCAGCGTTAAAATCCACCTCCCCACATCGGGTCGACTTCACCGCTGCCCCAGACTCGCTTGCGAGATCACATAGCAACTCTAGTGCTGCAAGGCTTTCTAAACGCCATTCGGAACGCGCTCGTCGCTCGGCAGCTCGCATCAACACCCCTAGTTTGCCACATAGCCCTTCTGCACCAGATAATACCTATGTTCGGCCGTCCACTGCCGATCCATATGTCTTTGCATCACACCATTCACCCACGCGACGTCCGGCCACGGCTGATTCCACAACTCCTTCGCGTTCCCGTTCACGCTCTTTCTTTACTTTATCACAACAATCCACGGTCACTCCTCCAAACAATGAATCGTCCTCTCATAACCCCTTATCGCGATCCAAGATCGTATCACCCAATTCTCGGCCTCGTTCCTCAACTAATCCACCACTATTTCACCGACTCTCCATTAACTTGTTTGCCTCATCGCCAACCTCGGCCCCTAAGAACGGCCCCTCGTTTCTCAACGGAGTCACATCGTCCCCATCCTCTCGGTCACCTCGACCATCTCTATCCCAGATTCCACCCGATGTTCTGAAGCCCCGAGCGAGTGAAACCTCTGAAGCCTTCGTCAACCGACTGGTGTCCCTCGTCTCCAAGGCTGACATATCTGTAGTCCTGGCTTCCGCGTAAGATTGCACTGTTTAGTCCTCGTTTGTTCTAATCACTTTCTGCAGTGGTGATCCCATTTATATTGATTCGCTCAAACTATTTATCGGGCGCTTTGGATTTCATGGAGAACCTCTCGATGTTGCACTGCGTAGGTTGTTAATGGATGTTGGTCTACCACGGGAGACACAGCAAATCGATCGAGTCATTGAAGCATTTGCCAATAGGTATATTTCGTGTAATCCTGACCTATTCACTTCTGGAGGTGTGCCATCCTTGATTCTACGATGTGCAAATTGACGATGACGGTACTTCATTCAGATCATCCATATATCTTAGCGTTTAGCCTGATCATGTTACACACCGATGCGTTCAACAAGTCAAACAGACGGAAGATGTCCAAGGCAGAATATATTAAGAATACGACTCTTCCTGGCTTGATCCCTGAAGTTCTTGATGTAGGTAGAACCACGTTGGCTTATAATGGATCGCTTACGACGTTTCCTCAGTGCTTCTACGATAACACCGTTTTTGCACCATTCATTTTTATCGAGGACCCTTTAGACCCCGAAGGCAGCATCGAAGCAAACGTCACTAGACCTTCTACGTCATCAGGTCTTCCAAGTCCAATGATGCAAAGTGGGAACACCTTACTGAGCAGACCCAAGATTGATCCCTACTATCTCATTACGAACGTGAGTGCTTCGCACCACACTCAATAGTTTGCCTCAGGTGTCGTTTAGAATTTGCTGGATCAGCTCCGTGTTGACGTCGAAGGCCAAATATCACTAGAGAATCCATTTCGATGGGATGGCACTGGTACCTCGTGGAACTACGACCAAATCCTCCTGGCCTTTGCCAAGGGGCACGTAGTACGGATAGGACCAACGGACATGCGATCCACGACTCCATTCTTTGGCTTGAATGTTGGAAGTCCGTCTCTTAACGGCCTTGGCGGTGCAGCTGAAACGATACCCGCATCCAAGACGTGGACCATCAAGTTTACCAAGGTCGCTGTACTCAATCGCAAAGATGATATTTTGGAAGGCGGGAAAAAACCACTGAATCGCAAGTGGCGACCATACAGTGTTGCACTTACGAGATCTCAGCTTCTTCTTTTCCGTGATCTATCATGGTCATCAACACTACTTTCATGGAACAATCCGCTAGAGAAGCCCCCCATACCGTCATCATCGTTCAAGCCTGATGAAATCATCACTTTGAATGATGCACTGGCAGTTTTGGACCGATCCTATAGCAAGGTGAACCAGTTCTCTCCACAATTTTCTATCCGTCCTCACCTAATTGTAACACAGCACTTGAACACTTTTCGCCTCACCACTCGCGATGGACGTCATATTCTCTTCCAGACAACTGAAGAGGAAGAGATGAATGATTGGATATCTCGTATCAACTATGCGAGTGCCTTCAAAACCACGGGCATACGCATGCGATCACTTGGAATGGCAGGCAAAGCGCTCGAGCTCACCGGAGTAGCTGCTGCGACGTCACATTTTCATGACCTACAGCTTTCAAATTTGGGTCAACCAAGAGTACTGACGTGGGATCATCATAACCCCTCTGAACCGACGAACGAGTCCCCCGGCGACGCTAGGTTGCATGATGGATACACTGCGGACACGTATGGTAGCCAGAGTGAATTGGCGGATCTATCCGCACCCGAGCTGGAGGGAGCGTCACAGTTGAAGGAGACGTTCGATACCGTGAAAGCAGAACTGGCCGCTGCACGCGTTGGCGTCGGAGCAGTCGTGGAGAAGGCATACCTGGTCGGCGCAGAGCCTCCATGTCTTGCCTCTAGATCCCAAACGATACGTACACGGGTGGAAGACCTGGAGAATCGTATTTGCGCTGCCAACGCGCAGATCGATTCTAGCATGCATATTGCGAGAAATATTGCGATTTTGGCACCATTTCAGAAATCCACCCGAGATCGTTTACAGGATACCATTCAGACAATGTCCAAGAAAGTACAGGCAATGCGCTTGGACGTCACCAAGCTCATCTGTCATCGCAACATCCTTCTCAACGATCTCGCTGTTGAGGAGAGGAACTTCAAACATGCAACCTCGCTCGCTTTGCAGGCCGCGACCGAGACGTTACAGCAGCGGTACCGCGAATATAGCTCGCAGTCATCTTCCTCTCCTCAGGAGCTTCCACCCAAGGGCTCATTCGAGACTTCAACTGGTTCTCAATCCTTCGACTCATCCATTTGTGACACATTCCGTTCTGCACTGGACTTTGGTCCAGATTGGCCATCGTCGGGTGAAGCATTCGCGGCACCCTCATTTTGGGGTTTATCCCTCGCCGCCGACTCACCAGTCACACCGGGATATGATAGCTCGACGGGCTGTTATCCATCCCCTGACGAAACCTCATATTTATCATTATCCACCACCAATCAGTCCTTGCCAGAGACATCTTTGCATGGGAACATATCCACAGTACCCGATTTTCCAGAGGAACAGGCAGAAGAATGGAACAAAACCAGAGCAGCGAAGCGCGTTTCGCTGGTAAAATTACCATCGAATTTGCGTATGTCGGCCATTGCCAGCAAATCGTCTTGTCATTCCGAAGATAATAGCATGCTGAAAGAGGAACCAATTGCTGTCGGGGACTGACCGGACTTGATTCAGACACTTTTTTATGTATAACTTCACGCCTAAGCTACATCGCAGTTTGTACAGCATGCAGACGTCCACCGCAGAATTTGGTTATTTACTGCTGCATAGCCCAGAGCAATCACGTGCCTCGATGAACGGTACAGCAGTGTTCGATCGAAACAGTTGTGGGCGTTGAGCAGCATGGTGGAACTCGCACTCTCTTCTTTCTACCATCACCATGTCCGCATTCCCTGACTACTACAGCATCCTTGGAATACAGAAATCAGCTTCTTCGGAAGAAATCAAGCAGGCCTACAGGAAAGAGTCGTTGAGGTGACTAAAGCCAGCCCCTCCGCGTGCCGCCTACTCATCTTTATTTCGTAGGACACATCCAGACAGGTTGACAAAGGCAACCAATGCTGAGAAGAAAGCTGCCACTGAGAAATTCCAGGTATCCTCTTGTTCTCCTCGATGAATAGAGTCGGAGCCAATGTCTCCATTGTCATTACATTAGGCGGTCGCAGATGCATACTATGTACTCTCCGACCCTATTCGAAGGAAGGAATACGACAATCTCTATTCCTCGAAGTCTCAGACGGACAAGAGTGCTGACCCAAAGGCTTCATCGGACTTCTTCCGTCAGTTCGCCAGTATGTTTGGCAATGCTGCCACAGACAACACATCCAAGAACAACGGGCATGAGCAGAGGCCTGACGCTCAGAACGTCTTCGCTGACGTCTTCGACGAGGTAGGCGTTTGGTTTGACGAAGATTCCCCGTGACCACTGCTGAATCTGGACAAGCTCCTTCGCCCCGAAGTGGAACGGCATACACCATGGTGGTCTTACCTCGGCACGGCATGTGGTGGAGGTGAGCCAGTTCCATATAAGATATGAATCACACCTTCACTTTATCCATAGGGTTAGGTTTTATCGTTGCCAATGTACCAGGTTTTGTGCTTGGTGCTTTTGCCGGTAACCGGATAGGAGCAGTACGGGATGCCAAAGGCAAAAGTGTTGCTGCAGTATTCGCAGAGCTTGGAGCGACCCAGAAAGCAGAGGTGTGTCTTGAAACTTGCCCACCATCTCGATACGGGACAAAACATTCGTCTAGATTCTCCGCGCACTGGCCATGAAAGTGTTGGGTTCTGCTTTGTAGCCAAGATGATACTTGTCAGTCTTTTTTTTTGCGTTTAGTGTAGGATACTTGGTTGAATGGTGGATGCAATTCCGCATATCATTTGTTTGCTGCCTCATATATAATGTATACACTTTCACACGTTTTGAATCCTTTGGTGCAACACAACTTGAGTTGGAGCAGCATGCCACCAGCGTGTGCTACTACTACCAGTGCCGTACGGAGCCAGGCTTATCCTCGCCGCAGTTCAGGTTAGCCAACGATCCTTGGTGCCACTGCCTTGAAAACGACTACACCTCCCTCCAGAGCGAAAGACCACAAATCGCGCTGCGAGCGTTCCTGTGGGTCAACGCGAAAACCCGGGACTAGGTAAATCACGATGTGTCATCCGCGATACTTGTCGTGTTGAAGTTCCTCACTGCAGAGTCTTTACGGTCCAAGAAACAAAGTGAGCACCCACATCCATTTGATTTGTGCAGAGTCCCTGGACCTCGATGAACTATAGAACTCTCACTCTTAGATGTCGAGCGTACACCACCGTCGAGCTTGCCAAGTGTCGTGATTGGTGAGGACGGACGCCGTCACAAATTTGATTCTCGGTGTAACACGACTCGTAGCTCGCGGACGCAAGCGGGACTCGTCATTCTGTGCTACATCCCAGGCGGATTGTATGGCCGGTACCTCGGCCTCGGTGGCGGAGCAAATGGCAGTCACCGACGAACAGTGTCCTCGGAAGAGACACAAAAGATCGTCATCTACTCCTCCTGCACCCAAGTCATCTCAACTCTCCACACAGCTGCAGTCACGTAGACGTCGATCAAGGTTCGGCTCCCCCACAACAGACGTGGAGTACGTTCCCCCATCACGAGTTTCCGCCCGACTTTCGCGCAAGATCCAACCTTTCATGATCAATCGTGGCTCAGATATTTATACGCATTTAGCAGGTCCGGATGGTGCGGGAAACCTGCTGAACGAACCACCTGCTGGCTCTACCATATCGTCCACTCTAAACGACACGGTCGGCTCACAATCAACCAAGAGGCCCAGGGGTCGCCCGAGAAGGAATACCGACCTTGCAGACCAGAATACAAAAAGGGATTTGATCGAGGAATGGGCTCGAATGCGTCAATCCCAAGGCGCTCCTCCGCTTTCGGGTTTAAATCAAAATACTTGCTTCAGCCAGACGCTTTTGCATGAGAACCGGAACGGCGACGGGCCTGCTTCGTCCATGCGGCCCGGGACGATAATCCAGAGAAGCTCCTCAGATACTGACCTCGTGAGCCAAACAGCGACCACCATCGGCATTTCACGATCTCAGGGAACAAAACCTGACGTTTCGCTCTCGGGTCCCTCTTTAACTCAGACGGATCTTAAGAATGCCTTGCCCGTGGGTACGGATGCAGCAGGGAATAAACTAGACCATGACCCAGTAATCCCTTCCGATGGCAAAGCTGAGCAGCCCATTGTTCCCAACTTAGGCGTCGGAGCCCCGTCAACATCAGCTCTCGACTCCCATATTGACGAAGACCCCCCCAGCAGCAGACCGGCTGGCGATCCGGAAGTTGCATATCATCCTGAATCGTCCCAATGCTCCGGATTCTCTCCGCCATCACTCTCTGGCTTGCCTTTGCGAGAGGGTTCTATTCACATCAGGCATGCGAAATCGACAAAGTCGCCCGTAAATAAGCGGGCAGACCCTGATCCCCCAAAGCGTAGTCATCCAGTGACGTTCTCCCCGACATACTCTCTTGACACCGGCAATATTTACCTCGATTCCGATGAAGAGTTCTACATGCTGGACATCCCGGAAGTATTCACCTTACCCTGGGTACCCGTGTCATCCCACCTGTATGTACCGCCAAGTCTTGGGAAACTCGTTTCTGGTAAGTGGCTGCTCTTGGTATCTCGGGATTGACTTCACCTGTTCATGACAAGGGATGAGAGAACAATTGGTGATGGAGGCACGAGCGCGCCGAAAAGCGGAAGAATTGTATCAGACAGAGTTAAGACGGCGCGTATCTGCCGAGAAGACTATAGCAGATTTACGGACAGAGTTGGAGGGGAAACAGAAGGACTTGGCTGGCGAACCAACTAGCTGAAGACGGTTTAATGGCGGCGTGATTGTCGTGCTTCATGACAATGCAATCAACGAGTACATGACTTGACCCTTGCTGATCATGATCGCAGGGTTACACTATGTTTGAGTTTACGGATCACTGATCAAAAGTTTAAATAAGTTTCGCTGTCCACAGTCACAACATATAATGATACAAACATAGGGATTTCAAAAGACATATCAAAAGAGAAAATAAAGCATTCTACAAGTGATTTTTTTTGCTTTTCGATCCCAGGTGAGGTTTCAGATGGAAGGAACCAAAAGTTCATGGTATAGACAAAATGGCTTCTGGCTGGGTACAACACGATGCTTGATAATGACGCAGGATGACAATACAGGTTTTCTGGGTCCGTGGACAAGCGCCCAATCGACGATTAAAAATAAACAAAAAAAGAAGATGCTGACGAAGTACACTTGGCGAAATGCAATAGAGGAAGCGGGAGTGCCAGAGCATTCAATGCCACAGTTCTCCGGCCTGTGATTCATCTGCCGACGAAACATTCAATGCTCTGACTGACTCATAATCTCCGAGGCTGCCAGCTCCATTCGCCATCGCTAATGTGATCGCTGCTATCGCCTTCTCCGCGGTAGAAGCGGAGGGTAAAACAGCACCACCCGATAGAGGATTCGGTGGAGGAGGTGAAACCATAGGTGGGGATGAGGGATAGTTGGAATCCTCTCTGTACGAATTTGATGGAGATACGTCCGCCATTGAAGCGAGAGAATCGGATGAGGAATGAGACAACCCTGGTTTAAATGCATTGGTATGAAGAGCGTTTGTAAAGTCAAAAGATGTGCTGAATGAGGAGGACAGTTCCGTTGGGTGGCTGGTGGTGTTAGGGTGAACATGCGATGCGTAGTGAGCGGAAGGCAAGGAATGGAAGATGCTAGAAATAGGGGAGAGTCGGCCGGATGCGTCGGTCCCGCCGTGCAACTGGAAGTCACTATCGTCCATTGCTCCCAGGCTGGACGAACGCTTTTGTCTTGGATGGAAGGGTTCACAGAAAGCGCTCGAGAAGATCAAGACGTCATCATCGTCTGACATGGTACTCTTTCCGGTGGCTGTGGTAGGCACGCTGGGGGAGTAGCGTTTTCTACGACGCCTCTCGATGCCTCTTGCGCGAGAGTGCTGGGAAGATTTCGAGCGTGAATCTTCGAATTCGCGCATGCGCTTCACGAACCCCTCTCCATTTTCTTGGATGCTTCTCTGAAGCTCCGAAAACGCCGTAGATCTGAGACGAGCGAGTTCTGAATGAGAAGAGTCGCAAGTATCACCATTAAGAAGAGAAGCGGCGGAAGAGGGGTCGTGGGGATTGCGTGTGGTTAAACCCCCTCTGCGGAGGGGATGGTTGGAAAAGAGAAGGAAATCTGTCGACGAGGCAGGGAACAAATTAGGCGTCTGTGGGGCAGACGAGCTGGAGCTCGTAGTGTGGCTGTCCGCGGAGGCGGGCGTGGAACTCCGAGTTGCTTGAACGGGCTGGAGGGGTAGTGAGTGAGCAACGAGAGGCGGGGACGCAAGGAGACACGTACGGAAATGTCCCGGCGTGGCCGCTTTCCGGTCCTCCAAATATCGAGGTGATATCGCTGTGGGTCAGAGAGCGTGGGGGTGTCGCGGTGGGATGAGTGGGCTCGCTTGTGAGCTGGTCGCCACGAAGACGCGGGTGCTGGGGACGGCGACGGGGAGGACGCTGAGTGGGATCGGCGACGACAGCTCAGCGTGAAGGGCGACGACATCGACATCGACAGCGACATCGACGTCGACAAGTGACTGGTGATCTTTGCTCGGGAGCGAGACTTGATGCGATGTGACACTGGAATGTCACGTCACACCATCTTTACGTACAGCAAGCGAGAGAACCCGGACCCTTCCCGTCTACAAAACACCAGTTCATACTCTCCATCCTCCCTTACTTCCCCGTCCATCTGTACAACACTAAGCCATCAAGAAAATTACATCAACGTGTGTAGACATACCTCCTGCAGTACCCTCCTTACTGTCGACGACAGTCTCCGTCTCAGCAATTCACCGTATTCATCATTCACCGAATCCTCATCCTCTCTGCTACACAACGACCGCAAGAGACCGCAAAGTGCCAACATCCTGGTGTTTCCCCAGATGTATGCCCCTAGCAAACGTCGTGCAACGGCAACGTTCTTCTCCCTATGAAACAGTGCTTACCAGTAATATCGTCTTTGTGTTCCAGCAAGTGTGCCAGTGCATCGCATATCGTAGGCAAGACGATTAATGCCAAGGGTTCATCCTCGCGGGGATAGTGCCGTGAACATATTAGTAGGGCTAGATCCAGCAGATACTCCAAACCCTCTAAGCGAGTCAGTGGCTCAACACTGACAGGTGCTGAAGTGATGTACAGCGAAAAGGCAGCTAAGAAACCCTGAATTCAGACCGGCATCGCACTCAGTTCATCAACATGCACACTTACACACCAGGAAGAGGTTCACACCTCCGCTACACATCCCAAGATGCCATATTGCCTCGTCGTCGACAGCCGTCTTGGATTTGCTTAATGGCAAATCAATCTTGGATAGACGTGCGGTTGCAAGACATGTGAGCAAGGTTTCGCAAAGAAACTCTCGGTCATTCAGAGGCATTTCAACAACACGCTCTCCAACTACTTCTATAAAGTCGACGAATGTATCCAGGTCCAATGGTTGAACACTTTTGGATATCATGATCACGAGAAATTGCATCAGTTGTACCGCGCAAATTTCCCTGGACTTTGGGAGATCATCTCGGGATAATGCCCTGTGCGAGGTCAATTGCACTATTACAGGATGGTCGTCTCTTACTGTATACTCACGTCTTTATCTGCATAAAGCCTGGAATCGCTGAGCGTCATTATTAATGAAGAGAAGATAGAAACCTACTTTGACCAAGAACTTCAAGAAAGCAAAAATTATTATCCTCGGTGGCCGCCTTCCAAGCTTCGCGAGCGCATTGCCCTCCCACGAGGGCCAAGCATTCAATCACTAGTTCGTTCACTTGCTGGCGCCTCCATCACGTGTCGGAAAATCAAGACTGAGTACTCACAAGCAAAATGTTGTTCGTTCTGGGATAAGTAGCCAAAGAGAATAATCAATGCTTTGCAGCATTCCTTTGAACGTCGAATTCCGCACAAGTCGCGATTCATCCACTGTGAGAACGATCGACAGCTTCTGTGGAGTACACTCATCGTGCCTGCTGAGAGCTGCTTAGAATGCGCGCCAGCAGAGAGCAACGAAATAAATCGAAAGATAAGATCCTAGAAAATGTAAGCGGCATGACCCAGCGTATAGCTTACCGTCTCACAATCATTACGCTAATCACCGCTGCTTGGTCACTCGGCCTGCTATTAATAGACATCAAATCCGAGACTTCCAACAGTGATTCAGGGCCGGCGCTGTGGTGTTGAATGTACGTCGTGGTCTGAATCCCTAAGACATGCTTGCATCCACAAAGAGAAAGAGCTTACAAGGCATATGATGGTGTCCGCATGCAAGTTGCTATATTCCAGCCAAACGGTCCATGTCCACCGTGGAACAATGCCCCATCGTATGATGACACTTGTGGGGATGTCGAGATGATCAGGAGGACTCAGAACGTTCGTTTGGGTGATATACCCTCCCCGATTCAGAGTGAATCGCAGGAGCTGCATAGCGGCTGCCGTTGTTTGGGGACGGAAGGTGGCCGTACGCTCCCGGTCGATGATTGAATCTTGTGCAATATCAGCTGCCTGGGACGACGGACATCTAGACTCCGATTGTTAAATCAAGTTCACGAACTTTGCTCACCGCAAACAGCGAAATTGCCATTGCGTTGGTGAGACGCTCCTGCTGTAGGAGGCACTGCAGGCCAGATCCCGATGCTGAGCACAGCTCGTCCACCCGAGCCGCACGTTGTCTAACAAATTCCGCAAACGTGGGGAGCAACCGATGTATGCTGTGAGAAGCGCCGTGTTCTGTTATCACTCTGATTGTAGTTTGCAGGTGACTGACGTATTGTCTATGCCCACTTGTCCCGACAGCGCGGGACAGAGAATATACCTTCCCATCATTAACCTTATGGACAACCGTTTTGCGGCAGCTGACACGCGCTCTGACAGAAGCATGGATGGAAGCATATCCCAGTTATCTACGTCGCGTAAGATTCATCCATCTTCGACAGGACATGTCTTACCTGGTAGCTGTATCGCGGCACGAAGGTTATCTTCTTCTCTCTGAGCCATCAAGGACTCAGGAAGTGACTGATCGGGATAATCCCCATCGAGGCCCGCCGCCATAAGTGCAACAACATCACCGAGCTTCGCCAACACGACATCCACCCAGCATACAACCGCTTGAGGTGCAGAGCCAAGTTTTAAATCCCTGGCTGCGATAACCCGGAAGAGTCGACGATAATGAAAAAGAAGCTCCAAGAAGGAGGGTTTGACTGGATCCGTCGAGGGGAACGAGTGAGTACAGGGGACGGAGAGAATCGCGTGACGTACGTATACTGGCGATGTCTAGGATAAACCCACACGAAGTGTCGGTGGCTGGTCCCTGCTGGAGCAGGGTATTGAACAAGGCAAGAATCGTACTAGCACAATTTTGAATGAGACCATGAAGCGCTGTATCCTACATGCAGATGGATTCGTAAAGGTATTGTGTAGGATCACGATCGCATACCTTGCGGACGAGTCGAAAGTCAAGCGTCGCAAGTGTATCCGCGGCCTGGCTGACAGACCATTGGGCCGTTAAAGCCTGGCCGGGACGCGTCGTAGACAAGTGGGCGAATGCTGTCAAGCTGGAGACCGTGTCGGTGGCGAGCACTGGCTCGGGATCCGAGTCGGTATCACTTGCGGACATGGAGGATACAAATGGAGCTGATACAGTCACATTACTACGCTCCGCTTAACCCACCACCAGCAAATAGTACTGGACATCACAGTCCCTGTATCGATTTCAGATATGAAGTCATCTCCGTTTTACATTCAAGAGGGCCGTCGTTTCGTGAGAATATGGACTCGAACACTTGGGTAGCATCTTCCGTCTGGTGGAGTGCGTTAGACAGGACCAGGTCACCCAACAATCATGGTATGAGTACCTCTCCATCACAAAACTGGATAGGCTGCCATGGCTCGTCTTCCTCGGCCCTTGTGGCGAGCAACATTTCTCGTCGAGCGGTTGACATCCCACCCTGCAAAATTTTGTCGTCTCCTGATCTGCGCGCAGAAACCTGCACCTCTTTTGCCTCAGCTGCTTTCTTCTCTTTCTTCGGAGCAGTGACGGCTGGGAGAGCCTCGTCGGGATCTGGCGGGGGGCCATCATCGCTTTCAGAGTCAGACTCCCCTCCCCTTGAATGCCGCGCCTTTCGAGACATGATGTCGAGATAAGTCAAGGTCGGTCGAAACTGGTGCGTTTCACTGATGGGCACAAGGTGTAATCGGCCTTGTGAATCGCTCGATCAGCAGGGGTCACACAACCCGGACACCCATGGACCTCTCACCATCCCGCACGACTCCAAGCATATAGGCACCACACTGGGGAATGGTATCACTCCGCAACCGGCTGTCTGTCAACCTGGGTTCCTCCACCTCCTTCTGCTTCAGTTGACGGTCCTCTTGGTTCTTTTCGCGGTCGTCCTCGCGCTGTGCAGTTCCAAGACCCTTGCTTTTCTCGCGATTCCACACTTCGGGGCGTGCATCGGCTGGCACATGGATCTCGATTCTGCGAGACACAGGTTTAACGCGAGCGCGGATCCGTTTCCCGCTGGCAGCTGCTGACGGTGGTACTTGAAGAGGCCTGTTCAAAAGCGGGAACTGATGAAAGTGCACGTTCGGACTCAGGCTATCCGAGTAGTGGATGGGGAGGACGCTCACGAGCTCGTCGCTTTCGAGCTCCATTACAGAGGTATCGTGGGAAAGTAGTCATTAGTGGTGCTTTACAAGTAGCAAAATGACTATGCGGAAGACGATGATACATGAGCCGACAGGTCACAAGAGCGCCCTTCGTCTGGGGGTTCAGGCGGAGGTGGGGCACCAAATAAGTTTTCATCAAACCATTCCTCGGGAGATTTCTGGGAGCGCGAAGGCCCCATGCAAATCGTTGAAGACACTTGTGTCCGTGAAAACGACTCAGTCTCTATGGACGGGAACACGTTGGACGTGCCGCTCGTTGACGCTGCTAAGGAATGTAGATCTCCATGCGAAGAGTAGGTCGATCCGGGGAACAAACGACGTGTGGACAGCTCAGAGGGTGCCGCACCGCTGTCTACGTCGTGGTGTGCGACAGAACGACGACCACGTGCTCTAGACAACATCCCCGGGGTACGCACCGGTTGTGGTACGTCCCCCAAGAGTTCTGCGGTGGTGCGATCGGTGTGTAGATCGTGATATCTGGCGGATGGGTGGAGGAGTAACGATTCGTTTTCATGGCGTCGAATCGCACGTCCAAAACTATGCGTCACCAACAATGATATGAGGGCCCCTAATCGAGCGTCGTCAATTATCGTCGGCTCAAATTACGATACACATACAGTCAAGGGCAACCCAAGCGGTGGCGTCAATACCACCTGCACTCTTGACCCCGACAAGGGTCATAGCTGCAGATACAATGGTGAAAGCGGAAGTGATGGCACTGTAACACAGCTATGGGGGCAAGGGCGAATAAGAACATGTCCAGAGTGATCTTATTCAAGATATACCTCATCTCTCATGACCTCCCGAAACAGAGACATTCTGGGAACGTAACGGGTGAACCGACTTATGGGAGAACGTGCTGGGAAAGTTGGTAGTTTAATGGGTGCAGCTGAGCTCTCGGGAAAGTGGGAGCCATCCATTGTAGCCGGTATCCTGGCTGTCCAAGAGCGAGGTGCAGGACGGTGTGAGTGCATCGTAGAAGGCAATGGAATTGGACATTTCGAGCTCTGAGCTGTTTCCGCATTAGCGAGGCTGTGGACGCCCTGAGATCCATCATGAGGGGTAGATGCAATACTGGGCTCTGGTGACGAGGGTGAGATTTGCGATGACGATGGACCATGGTTGGTATGCAGCCTGAGGTCGGGCCAGCCTCTCCGATTTCGATTTCGGACAGACTCTGCACCTTCCTTTCTAGGTTCAGTGGGTTGACTTTGAGTGACGTCGTCGAGTGAGAGCCGAACAGAGATGCGACCTCGGACCACCACAGGCTCGTGTGATCTCTGCACCGCATAGAGGACTGTTGCAGACGTCAGCGAGGTCCAGAAGGATGACCAAAATCACGAACAGCATGCGCAATTGAATAATGACTCGATGAGCAAGAGGATGACAAACACGGAGGAGAGAGCAGCTGATGATGTATAACAACGACCTATTCACAAGTGAGGTGCCGAACCGGAGGAGTGTATAGAAACGCTTGCCTGAGAGACTACGGAAGGTATGAATTCGAATCACATTGAAGAGAAGGACTGCGCTGCCAGCGACGCGCAGTGTGACCAAAACGGCCGAGACAAGACGATTATTATCCAAGCACCTATATGATTTGACGCCGAATATGCCGGTAACCTACACAGGTAATGGTAAGTCTGGCAAGCAACTTGTGGAGAGATGGACGGACCAATAAAGAGAGGGATGCGCCGCTGGCCAAGAAAAAGATGCGCAAAATGCTGGGCAGACCGTTTAGGCATGAGGTGGAAACATGACGTGACGAGATACTCACACGGCGCAATTTACGGACGTGTTGAACTGAGCAATGATAATGGGAATGATGGCAATCGGGCCGAGTAGTTGGCTAAGGAATAGGGTGTAAAGAAGAGCTTTCTTCTTTATCTTGCCCCTCCAGAGGTAGATTGCTGCCTTGGAAGCATTGCGAAGGAAGATGGACAAGAGACAGCCGGTGATGATGAGGAGTGCGTTGTTGACGGCGAGGTCATGATGGAGAGGAGGTGCGACGAGAGAGCCATCTGCGAGAGAAAAGTAGGATGGCTGAAACGAGTTGGGAGACGTGTGTGGGTAAAACGTGGCAAAGTCAGAGATGGTGATGTGAGTGGAGAGAGCGACGACGACTCGACTGGGTTGTGCGGGGAGATCAACAGCGGGGGGGAGGGACGGGGACGGGGTGGAAGGCATGAGAACGAGGGGACTCCATGGAGGAGGGCAAGGACAAGAGAGTGGTTATTGAAATAAGAATAGGCTGTCTTGGATAAATTGCGAGATCCAAGACAACACCCATCATCAACAATGACACCCGCCTACGAGGCCAGCACTCAGTTCAACAACTGGAGATTCTCCCCAGAACGCCTCGTCCTCGTCCGCGACGCCCTCAACTCTGCTGCCGTCGCCGCAATCAAGAGCGCCTTTGACGCAGATGAGGTATCTCCCTTCCTCTCTCTCCACACCGCGTCCTGAGTCCTGCAGCCCGGTTCTTCAGCCAACGTGTCCTTCCTGAACGCTCAGGAGGAACATCTCCTCGTCAAATTGTACATCACCAAGATCCCACAGCTGTGTGGTCACTTCCGATTCCCCGAGGAGGTCGAGGCTACCGCAATAACCTACCTCAAACGCTTCTATCTCAGAAACACCGTCATGGACTGGCACCCCAAGAACGTCATGTACGTGCCCCTCCGCAGTCGTTCATCCCCTCTCTTGAACAGGCGTCCGCATCCAGGCTCACGGCTCTATTTTTGGCGACCAAGACGACGAACAACCCCATCTCTCTCGAGTCGTACACGTCCAACATCCCTCGGACATCTACTTCCGACGTTCTTGACCTCGAGTTCCTCGTGGCTCAAAGTCTCAATTTTGAATTTGCGGTATGGCACTCCCACCGGGCCTTGTGGGGCCTCTGGCTCGACCTTCAGGTGCGACGCCAACCAATCTCCCGTTGTTCCTCTTATATGCCCTCCAGTCATTGTCAGATGTCACCGAGGACCAGAGGTCACGCGACGTGTACGAGAAAGCGCTCAAGCACGTCCGCGACTCACGTTTCACCGATGCCGAACTCATCTATGTACCGTCCCAAATAGCACTCGTAGCGCTGTCACTCGCTTCTCCCTTTCTCGCGCAGAAATGGCTCGACTCCAAATCATCAGGTATCAGCGAGTCGTGCTCAGAACCACTCCAAAGTGTTGTCGTCGCAATCAAAGACCTGATTGTGCAGACAGGACACCCGCCAGACGTCGAAGCTGTCCGGGAAGTCGATCGCAGGCTCAAGTTATGCAAGAATCCGGAAAAGGTGGTTGGAAGTAAGTCGTATCTGGTTAGGAAAGCGGAAGAAGAACGTAAAGCAGAGGTAAAACGAAATAAAAAGGCTCAAGACATCCGCCGTGCCCAGGAAGGCGACGATCCCTTTGGAAATGCACTCAACGAGGGGCAGCCTCGACAACAGATGGAGCTCGATGACGACGATGATTGATATGATGGTCTTGTGGCCATGTTTCTGGGGCTGCCTCTGTATCCCACTTGTCTATCAAACGATTTTTGGCTTGCTTCATAGACGCAGTACATTTCACAAGAATATAAACAATGTAGCCCACGGATCGAGTTGAAAGTACCGTCCCAAACGACGCATGACGTTCGATGGGGTGGATAAAATGGGTGACATACTGTTGGCTACACATTGACCTTACAGATCATGGCCACTAGGGCTGGATCAGCGAGGCTTCGAAAGAGCCGAGAAAAGGGTAAAACACGGTCTACCACGCTCGGGGGAATTACAGCTGTCGATGATGGGAACTGAGTATTGACAAGGGTTGAATGGAATACAATACAACTTGTGAGCTTTCTACTAGAAACCTGTGGGGATGGAAATCATGAAGAGAACGCTAGATATAGACATGGGAGACGGACAGCATTGGCAATCAAAGGGACAAAGAGGGGTGTCTGAACAAGACGGACTCAGGAGAGCGCGAGGAGGAGTTGGATGAGATGGTCACCTCCGCCTGTGGTAGAGATGCCTAGCTCGTCTTCCTTGTAGATAGCGTAGCCGTCGACCGTCTTGCGACCTGGGGACAATTGGGATGGTGAGCGACAAGAGAAAAAGGACGTACGAGGGGCGGATCCCCTCGAGTCTTTGAAGCCGTCGTTGTCCACTTTTGCGTGCTTTTTTTCCCGCCGTCGTTTTTGTGCAGGCTGTTTTTTGGACGGGTCGAGGATGGTCTCTGGATGCTGAGACTTGGTTGGCACGGTCGTCTTGATTTTTTTCTTTGGAGGACGCGCAGACGCAGCGAATATTTCGTCGATTTCGGAGCGGGTCCGAGTCATTGCTGAGTGTTTGTTCGCGTGGGACATCCACAAAGCTCGACGACAACGACGACGACGACGACGACAATGCTGTGAGTGTACCCCTCCTCGTCCTCGTCCCCGTCCCCCGTCTCCTCACCGCATAATGCAGGCCCCAGCAGCCACGAAACCAAACCGTGCGGAACGCCAGCGCATCCCCCTTTGCACAGTCCACCACGCTCACCGACCCCTCGTTCAATCTCGACTCCAGTGCCGCCGCAAAGCAGATGGCTGCCCTCAACGTTGTCAGCATGCAGCGTCAGCTCACAAACGCTTACCCGCGACCGCCTGCCGCGTCGTCTCTGTCCCAGATCCCGCTGGGTGGAACAACCCCGGGATCATTTCTCGGCGGAATCTCTTCCCCTTATAATCAGTCGAACCCCCTCCAGCCTGCCATCATGGACGCTCCTACCACCATGCAGTTCTCCCCACACTCCAGTCTTCAGCCCACCTTCCCTCCTGTTCACAACCTCCAACCCAACCCCGCTTCACTCGAACCTTCCATGCCTTCTTCCAACCATCCGCCTCGACATCCCCCGAATCTAACGCTAATGAAACAGAAGCAGCGCGGTTTCTTACTCGGCCTCGCCAATGTCCACATCTCCAGAGGTACTCCTCTCCCCCCGGCTCTGACCGCCGTTCAATATCCCAACTACGATCCCGCATCTTCACAGTGGAAAAGCCTGGAATGTTCGAGTGAACCTGGCGCGTTTCGTCTGGCCGGTAAAGATATTGACTTATTCAAATTATGGGGCATCGTATGCCAGCTCGGTGGCAGCCAAAAGGTATTTTTATCGATATGGTACATCATCCCCCGTAAGTTGATCATCATCTATAGGTGATGCAACAGAATGCATGGTCACAACTTCTCCCGCAGTTCGACCTTCCTGAATATCTTCCCGCCCCCATGCCTAATGGTCAGCGTGCCACTTCCGCCATCTTGGCTAGTTATTATCATGCCATCATCCAGCCTTTCGAAGATGTTTATCGTCGCAACGTCCAGGATACGAATCGCAAGGCAATGATGGCAACGGGTCGCCACCCCGGCGCGCCGGTAGTCTCAAACAACCCTCCCAGTATGCCTTCCCAGACACCAAGTTCAGCACTCCCAGGCGCTTCTTCTCAATTGTCTGGTCCAACTAATAATATGATGGGATTATTGAACCAGTCCATATCAGGCGGACAGAGCACATCCGTCTTGATCACTGGCAGCCCCACCGCCCCTGCATCACAAACTTTGCCACAGAGTCCCCGTCCACAGCATGGTGTGCCTAACACATCTCTCTCAGGAACCCATGGCTTCTCGGATTCTTTAGCCGGCCATTCATTGGTGCCATTGAACAACACAAACGTTGAACCACTTCCTAGCTCTGCAGGCAATGAGCACCACGAGCAAGATGCTCCGGGGATGAAACGAAGGTTCGAGTCCGAGGAACTTGACGGGAAGCGGACAAAGATGAAGATCGGTGAGGTCATTTTTTCATGTTTGGTGTACGTAATTAGTGACATTGAACGGTCAATATTAAGGCGGGACAGAATTGCCTGACGTTGTCAGTGCCTTCTTTTCTCCTTCCTTGCAGCCTCTAACCATCTTAGCAGTCGCGCTCCATGTCAGCTTCAGTAGACCGGACTACCCCCCAAAATGTAGCGACCTCGGTACCACCTTCTACCTCGTCCCGTCCACGTTCCCAGCTCACGAGGACCAAGATCGAGTACATCCCGCTAGCGCGGGAGGTGGATACTTACGGGGGGCGTGACCTTAACCTACTGGAAGACGAGTACCTCCGTTCTCAACGTCGACCTATGCGGGATATCAACGAATGGGGAACCGTTGACATTGAAGCGCTTACGATGTCCATCCGCTGTCGACTGACAGTCGAACTTTCATATGCCCTGACCACATTCACCCTTCTTTCGACGATGAAAGGTCCTACTCACGGTTCGGGCTTTCCAATCGCTCAATGTACTGATCTCTTGGAGGAAGTGTTGGATCTTTTGGAGGATGAAGCATTCGATGGTGTTCCTGATACGCCACAGTACTGCCTGGCGAAGGATACCCAGATACCACGCCATCGTGAATTAGTTGCCCTTGCTCTTGAGACTGAATTGCTGCCATTCGCGGGACTGAAAAGCGAGCAGAACGTGCGGAAGACGGATCATGGCCCTCGGCATCGATCAAGTCAAATCATTCTTGCTGTCATGAATATCATCCGGAATTTGTCTGTTATTCCAGACAACATGCAGTTCATGGCAAGACACGAGCGGACGCTGGAGTTGGTATTGCGTGTTTGCGGGGTTGTTGTCCCGCAGGATGGCGGTCCACCGAGACCAGCATCACCTGCCCTCTCTATTCCTAACGTCATCAACATCCGCAAGGATGTCCTCAATATTTTGTCCAACCTGTCTGTCATGTTCTCTTTCCCCCAAGCCACACCGCCCTCCGAGTCCACCACCCGCATTTGCACCCGAATATTCCGGCTCGTTGCATCCATTCTCGTCGAACCTGCAGATGCAACACCTCCCACGCAAATGCTAAAGCTTGGTGGTATACCTTTTCATAACTGCAAACCACCGTCGCTTTCTGATGTGGCTCTCGATGTCTTCACACGCATTGCCCACCTCGATCACAACCGGAAGATATTTTCTCTAGTCATCCCGCAGCAGTGGTTGTGGCGTTTACTAGAGACACTCGTTCATCGCCTACCAGTGAGCGATCCAGATTTCGCATTTATCTCTCGAGAATCGTGGCTTTCATACCTGGAGAAAGTGACAATGGCAATTTACGCCCTTGCGTTTCTATCACCTCCAGAGCTAAAGAAAAAGATCAAGTCGGATCGCTCGCTCCACTTCTCGCAGATTATGCTTCGCGTGGCTCAGAGGTTTGCCATGACCAACGCATCACCAGAAACTCGACAGTGGTTCTTGAGCACCTCACGGAGAGCGATCGAAGCGATGAAGGCTGTCGATGGTGGTGAGGATGTTTTCGACACCTCTCAAACAACGCAGCCGACACTTGCGTTCGGGATGGGTTTTGGGGAGTCGGGAGAAACCAACGTTGAAAAGGGGATGGGGATGTTGGCTGGTCGACGGGATGCGGCATGGGAGCTGCTAATGCAGAGGGATGTGGATTTGACGATGTTCGCCGAGTTGGAGAGTCTGATAAGAGTAGAATGAGGGTTCTGTATGTTTCTCTGATTACTTAAATGCAGTACATGTACTGTGCAGCGTTATTACTGTGGCGATCCACACCTACGCCCAACCATGTCTGTCGACTCTGGCCCCCCTCCCCGGTACTCTCAGTATGGCCTCCATAATAGCTACCCAACGGACGCGTCTGGTCTCCAGCTACTTATCGTACCAGCCCTGGACGGCATAAACTTCCAGAAGGGCTATGTTGGCGCTGAAGGGGAACGCGCAGCGATGGAGGGGGAAGTGCACCTCAAGGGTGCCCAACCCGGCGCATGGAAGAAACTGTTAGTCCGTCCAATTCCTTCTTGACGACGCCCTGACCAAGCCGCGCAAAAGGTCCATGTCTTTGCGCACGACAGAGTCCGCACATGGTCGGGAAATTGAACTCTGCGTTTCTGAAGTGGACGTGGCTTCGTTCCCACTTGACTCTCGCGAAGCTATCCCCACCTCTTTTCCATTCGCCGTGCCACTCCTGCCAGACGTGCCACAGTGTGTCCACACCCTACACTCCTCGGTGATGCATGTACTGAATGCGACTCTGCACCCGGTGGATCCAACGCTACCCCCTATGACAAGAGAGTTATTGGTACACACGAGACGCTACACTTCACATACGCATACCGTTGCGATCTCCCCTGAAAAGCACGTCATGCATCATCCAGTGCGCGTCGAGGCAGAGATTCCAAAATCGACTTTCTTTGCGGGAGAATCGATTCCCGTCTACGTCACAGTCCCACCTCCACCTCGCCAGTTAGTCCTCGAAGGAGGTCTCAGACTCCGCAACATAAAGACGGAGCTCCTTCGCGTTGTCAAGGTCAAGTGTTTCGACGATATGGAGAGCGAGTCGCATAATCCTCCACAGGAACGACCGGCAGATGGAGTTGACGATTCTCCGCTCGAGGGTCCTTCATTCGCAGCGCTTTCTTCAGCTGCGGAAAAGCCAAGTGATCCCTCACTCTTTACGGCCGCATATACATCCACCATGTCCCGTTCTGGGGCATCTTGCAGGTTTCATACCTCCCATCCAATTCGCCTACGTTTCGTTCTGCATCAGACCTCGTCATCTGCTCCTCCACCCGATCGTCCACGGCCTTCAGCCGAAGGAGATTATGCTTACGTGGAGAACGATCCACACTGTGTCTCTATCACTCAAACAACACTTTTGCACAGTGTATCGTTCTTGTTAAATGTCCACACTTCCTTTGTCGACGTCGCGAGCCGGACAGAGACACTGTACACGATTCCTATCCCTATCAACATTATCCCGCCCCCTGCTCCACTACCCGAGGTTGAAGAATGGGTAGATACTGCATATCAAAAGAAGCATGACCGTCCACCGCTCAAGACTGTGCGACTAGAAGACACTGAAATTTCCGCTCCCTTGTATCACGAGGGAGGGGCTGGTCCAAGCTACACACAACATGGAGCCCCTCCTCCATTCGAAGACCGAGACGTTCCTCCACCGCCCTTTTTTCCATCGGAAGGGTCCACGTCGAATAGGCTGCCCACGTTCCAGGAGTCGGAAAACGAGATATATATTCCTTCCGACACAGAAGAACATTTTGCGACACCAGTGGCAGAGCCAGTTATAGCCGGTGAAGGGGTTATGTTTGGCTTTTCTTCTTCCCAACAGTTTGATGGGCATACTGACCCGCTGCATCGGACATCGACCCCTCCGCCTTCGGTCGATCAGGCGGTACAAGACCCCGAGTTCAGCGAGTTTGTCGATCTTTCTCAACCATGTCGAGTGTTGGGACTGATTGAAGAAGAGCAACCGCCACCCCCGCCTCCGCCCCTGGATGATCCATCCGACCCACCTCCTTCGATAGATTCTGTGTTTAGATCCCCGACATCGTCTGGCTCCGTGCAGAGTCATCCTCCCACAGGCATACCCCATCATTCGTTCACGCATGACCACCGCTCCTTGTCGCAAGCTGGTGAAGTCATGGATCAAGGAACGACCCATGTACCGGCGCCCCCACCCTATCTGACACCTAATGACCAAGAGCAGGCTGCAATTGGGCCACCACCTTATGTGGACTTTATTCCTCCACACGATAGTGATCGTCGGTGAGACGTGTCCAAGCGTCTATCAATCCGACTAGCCTGGACAGGCGGCGTCTGATAATCAAGTGAAATTAAGAAAGCAATTACAAGAGAAGGGATGGGAGGTGTAATCATATATGTCAAGGGTCCATGTAATGAATCATGGGATAAACGACAAGAAGGTAGTTCCCCGGAGTAACAGATGAATAGGTCAACAATTGCAAGCATCTTTAGCCTTTGCAGGGTTTTCCTCCAAGTTAACAGCACCTTCTTGTCGCGAAGCACCCGCGCGATTACCTGCAGCACCGTTTCTGCCAGCACCGCGGTTGGAGGCCAAGATATGTTCGATTGGTATCTTCTTGGCTGTACATGTTTTGATTAGTGAGGGACAAGTGGAACGTCGATGAAAACGAGCGGACCGATTTCGGTGAAAATCTCTACGATACCCTCTCCTGTCTTGGCGCTGGTCTCAAAGAAAAGCAAGCCAGCCTCTGTGGCATAGGCTTGAGCTTCCTCGCGGGGAACCTGTCGTAGGGATTCCTCGCCGCCCCCTGTACTGGGAGCCTCTCCTGGGGTTGCGGTGGCATCATCCGCTTCGTCTTCAGACTCGGATGCAGGGGATGGACTTGGGAGTGAATCAGAAGGTTGAACCAAGTCAACCTTGTTCCCAGCGAGTGCGATCACGATGTTGGGGTTGGCTTGTCTTTGCAACTCCTTGACCCACGACTTTGCTTTCTCGAGACTGGAAGCTTTCGTGACATCGTAGACGACGACGGCAGCTTGAGCGTTTCGATAGTACATGGGCTGCGAGATAGTGGAAATGTGGTTAGGGTAGGTAGAAGGAGAGCGGGTGAACTGACGGCAAGAGAATGGAAGCGCTCCTGGCCAGCAGTATCCCAAATCTCGTAGCGCAACACGCGGTCTTCTAGGCGGCATTTCTGTGTCAAGAATGCAGCACCAATGGTGGGTTCTTTGTTTGGTTGAAATTCGTTGGATACCTGGGTAGGGCGTGTCCGGCCGGGTTATGTGACGCTCAGAGGGCAACTTACGAATCGAAGGACTACGGAGGATTTGCCAACGGCAGCCTCGCCTGATTTGGTGAGTGGTGAAAAGGGAAATGAGTGGTGAATGTGTGCGTACCGAGGAGGACGAGTTTGACCTGAACTGATTTGTCCAGGGAACCTGCTGCAGCATCAGTCATGGTTGTCGAGAGGACGTGTGAGCGTTGACTTGCAGTGCTGCGTGCCCGGGGATTGTTTGCGTTTGTGTTGTCTCCGCCACCTGCTCGCCTCCCATCATGATGACGCCGGACAGCATTCCGCCCCTCGACGTCTCCTACCTCCAGAATCCTCTCCCCGACTCTGCCCCCGTAAATCACCACCCCCTCGTGCGTACCCATACACCCTAACCGTACCCCACCCTCATCTTCCTTCACAGAACCCGATCAGCTTTCTCTTGCGTGCCGCTAACGTTTACCCAGACAAGCTTGCCCTGGCCCATTCCGACGCCGAACCGCCGGCTTTCTATTCGTACAGCATCTGGTGATTTCACCCGTCCACACGCTCTCGCGCCCTTGCTCAATTCGCAACAATGCAGGGCTCAACGCGTCCAGAATCTGGCATATGCCCTCATACAGGCTGGCATTCGCCCCGGCGATCGTGTGGCAGTTTTGGCTCCCAACTCGTGAGCCCCCACAACGTCTCCTCGGAAATCTCTTCTAATCCGCTACTTTTACAAGCCCTATGATTGCAGGTAAATGCCCCGTCATTGCCTAGCACATGCCCATCGACCCAGGTTTACAGATGCCCACTTTGGTGTTCTTGCCGCTCGCGCCATCCTTACACCAATCAACACGCGTCTAACTCCCCTAGAAATCGCTTACATTCTGGAGCATAGCGAATCCAAACTCATACTTGTCGATCACGAATGTTTGCATCTCATCCCTCACACCAAAGTTACTACCATCGTCTGTCATGATACCTGTAGACCCGGGGATCCATACGAAGATTTCTTGAGTGCAGGCCGAAACTTCAGCTCCGAGAGAGGTTGGGCTGGGCTCGATGTCGAACCAAACGAACATGCTTCCGCGGTTTTGTGTTACACGTGAGATTCCATTTCCTGACATTTGGTATCGATTCAAAGTTAACCCCAATTCCAGTTCGGGTACAACTGGCAGAGTACGCTTGGATATTCAACTCCTCGTATGTTCCTCTGATGTTTCTTACAGCCTAAAGGGGTCATCACTACTTTGCGCGGTCTGTATCCATACCTTTCAAACACCCCGTCTAGCGGCTGAAGTCGCATGTTTCAGGATCCTATCTTGCGGCAGTGGCGAATGCCTTCGAGGCAAGGTAGGTGTGTATTCTTTCGCATGGTCAGAAATAAAGTCTATATCTGTCGTTCAGAATCAGCCACGAGTCCTGCTATCTATGGTACTACTCTCTCTTCTCCTTGGGAAACTTTTGAACAATGGTCCGTTCTATCTAGGGTGCTCCCCATGTTCCATGCTGCTGGATGGACGTTCCCTTGGGCCAATGTCTTTGCGTGTGCAACCCAAGTATGTCTTTGTCGTACGAGTTTCTTCTCTCGCTGACATTTCCACATAGATCACCATTCGACAGGTCGACTATTCGCAGATTTGGAAACATCTCCTCAATTCTGGTGTCACGCATTATTGCGGTGCCCCGACAGTCCAGGTTTGTCTCCTTTGACAAGTTATCACTACAGTATAACATATTCCAGCTAGATTGGAATTGTCAATGATGCGTCCAAGCAACCCTTACAGCATCCTGTTTCTGCCATCGTCGCTGGGTCCGCACCAACTGCTCAGTTGATCAGTCAACTTGAACAAATTGGAATCAAGCCTGTCCATGTATATGGTCTTACGTGAGTCTTGCCTTTTTAACGCCTTGCTGCTTGACTGGGGTTGACATGGTTCAAGCGAGGTGCGCTAGTTAGTCACTTTGCAGCGATCATACTTTAATTTGGTCACAGACTTACGGACCATTCACGCGGTGTTACGATCAACCCACCTGGACATCATTGTCTCTGGAAGATCGTGCAAAGCTGATGGCACGCCAGGGACAAAGTTTTGCCACGGCTGAAAACGTCCGAGTTGTGTACCCTCCAAAGCATGAAGACGACCAAGAACTCATCGACGTCCCCAAGGATGGAAGTACAGTGGGTGAGGTCGTGACACGGGGCAATATTGTCATGAAAGAGGTGGGAGGTATCATTCGTCAAGTCAGAAACTTCACCGATATCGCACGCCTTTATGTAACAGTATTTCAAAGATCCAGAAGCTACTCGCCAGGCATTCAGAGGAGGGTACTTCAACTCTGGTGACCTTGCAGTGATGCATCCCGATGGTGTCGTACAGATCATGGATAGAAAGAAGGACATCATCATCTCTGGCGGAGAGGCAAGTATGGTGGCGTTGATTCCGTGAAAGTAATGCAAAGTTGATCCTGCAATAGAACGCATCAAGCCTGACCATAGAATTGGGTAAGACACTTCTTTGCTATATTGTTATTTCGACTGACGGTATCAAGAACTTGCAAATCATCCGCATGTCCTCGAAGTGTCGGTCGTTGCGAGGCCTCACCCCAAGTGGGGTGAGCGCCCAATGGCTTTTGTCATCCTCCGACCACAATATGTTCAAACATGGGCTGGGAATCACGCAGGATTCGAAGTAGAGTTGAAGCGTCACGCGCGCACACGTTTACCAGGATTCGCCAGTCCTGAATGGGTTCGAGTGGTAGATAAACTCCCGGTAAACGTGCCTATCTTGACTATGTTGACATTTGCTTAATACCTAACATTTATAGAAAACATCCACTGGCAAGATCTTGAAAACTGATCTACGGAAGATAGTTGCAAAACTATGAGATAGTCGGATGTGAATCAGAGTAGGTATTATAGGTATCTGCAAGTGTCCACGGCGTGATAGGTATATAGTGAAGAAGTCTAGGATAAGAGTGAACATGGATACGCGCCTACTCGTCAGGAGAGTCTCAGAATCCTAAAGGCGCCACCATTGCGCTCACATAAGTAAAGGTCGTCACCAGTCCGTCCGAGAAAAACAATTTCGTCAGCAAACTCTTGATCGCCCTCATTGATAGTCGTGAAATCGCCTTTGGATGAAGGTTTTCCTGGGGGATAGCTCCCTTTCCTTCCTAAATACCCAGTTTTTGCCCTCGCGGACAGGGCAGTACCACCAGTGAAAGGATCGACAGGTGTACCTATCTTCCATACGAAAGGTCCTCGTCTGTTGATGTTCGAAGGTGAAGGAAGAAAATATGGTAGGACCGTGCGCGAATCGTCTGCTGGTTTGAGCAGCGCGTCGCCAAGGTCCATTGCCTCAAGACCTCCTTGCCGCATGGCAACGATCACTGAACGTTCTTTTACATCAAAAGCTTCCAGTCTCTTGATGTCACCCATTCGCGGGGGATTTAGTTTCGAGTCGATCTCGTCGTCCACGCTCCATATAAATCTTCCTCTGAGCACAGAGCGTCCACGAGCGTCCACGATAGACGTGCTATGCCCGCCGCGAGAAGAAAAGAATAACGCTGGTGGACCAAAATGCCGGGGCTGAACAAGAAGAGATATAGGTGGAAGTAGCGGTTTGGATGCGTCAGATAGCGGTGGGGAAGGCTGTATGGCTGCGAGTGGTACGGCCGACCGGAATGGGTGAACAGGGTCGATGCATTGTTGTCTAAGGTCTCTGAGTAATATATACTCATTGTCTTCCTCTTTGCGAACAGGAAGGCCGGGTGGAAGTAACCCGTCCTTGTACCAAGCTTGCATTAAACTCGATTTCCAAGGTCCTGGATCATTGTGAATAAAACTTTGCTACGCATCAAAGGGCATAACACACCATGAACAACACCTTTAGGATCGCGGTAGAACCATCTCGATGGAGGTGCTGGTGCAGGCATGGGCAAACCAGGTGGACCGAATTGAATGGACGCAAGGTTTCTACCATCCCCGTACGTGTCTGGCTCGTGCTCAGCACGATAACCAAGAAAATCAGCATATGTTGGAGGTATGATATACTCGTCAGCGATAGTAGAAAGAGGAATTTTTGGCGCAAATGATAACTGCTGGAACGTAGTATAAGGTCCAACTTGAGCGGAAGCGAGGGCAACCAGTTCCTCGGCATGCGCGAGAGCAGAATCATGTGCGGTATTACTTCCGGTTGGCGTGTTGAGGGCCTCGGGGAGATGTGCAGCGGAATCGTTGCGTGAAAGTGAATCCTGGCCAGGTGGTAGGGTAACACCGACGCTGAGATTGAGATTGACGTTGTCTTCATCTTCTAGGACTTGTGGATCGGTATCAAAAAGGTCAGTGTGCCCGTTACGGATTTCCCTCACCCTCCGCCGAGCGGCTCTTCGTTCGGCGCGCCCGATACGTACTTCCCGCACCCTCACAGTTGCGGGCTCCAACCCGAAAACGTTCTGAGAAAACACCAAAAAGACCTCCACGAGATCATCACCCTGCAGTTGCAGTTCCAGGGACTTGGGAGAATCTGGAAGAATAAAAGTACGGGAAAGGCCAAGAGCTGTTCTATATGTTCCAGCAAACAGCTCCACCTTCTCGCCGTTCTCTCCGCAAAGAATGGCTAAGAAACTACCTAGAGGTTAGAAAGGAATTGCTTACAGAGCATTCACCGTACCTTTTTCTCTGAGTCTCGACCGCTTTAATCAGAAGGGATCCCTTGGTTCCGGGAAGTTTGACGTATTCTAGCTTCGGGGGTGGTGCTTGCGGAGTCGGTGGAGGTTGAACGTTCTTTCTTGGGTCCATATCGGTGTTCTTAAGCGCAAGCGTTGGTGGTCGATCATCTGACCTCCGGGAACTAAATGCAGTGCTGAAAAATCGCGGAAGGCGGCGGTTCGATGGTGCTGAACCCAGAGTAGAAGGGACGGTGGGAATGGGTGGAACTGGGCTGGCAGGCGGAAGGTGAGAGCCTCCAGAAGACGAAGGTCGAGGAACAAGACCGGCCGTAGTCGCGGAGGACCGTGTGCGAGTAGAGAATGAACGTGCAAGCGGTCTACCTTCATTTTCAGGAATCGGAGGAGGGGTTGACACAGATGAACCCAATGGCATATCGTTATGAGGAGGGGGTGTCCTCATATCTTGGGACCCGGAGGGATTAAAAATGCTTCCGAGAACAGACCAACGTCGTCGTCGTCTTTCCGGCCGACTGGAGATGCTGCGACTATGAGAAGAAAGAGCATCTGGGAAGGAAGATGTTGCGTGGAAACCATCTTCACCTGTCTCCGGAACCGATGTATGAATCAGGATAGCCTCCTGAGGTCGACTGGTGCCCGCAGGAGGTAACTCGGGGAGTCTGCTCTCCAGCAGAGCTTGGGCAAGCGTAATACGTTCACCAGGAACGGTAGCAGTGTCATCGTCATCTTCATCAGGATCCATATCAGGAGAAAGCTGCTGTGACGATCTCTCGTAAGAGGTTTGAATGGCATTACTCTGATTAATTGCAGAAGGTGATGTTTGTAAAGCCTGGTAGATGGGTAAGAAGAGCTAGCAACGGAAAAGATCGACTTGACACATGGGACCCACGTTCGTGCGAGAAATATTTAAACCAAAGTTTGATAGACGGTTCCTTCGGTGGGATTGAATTGCATGGCTTCGAACTGGAAGTGCAGCGGTAGTGCCACTCATGCTATGATGATGGCCATCATTCCTCGGAGGGGGAATAGAGCTCGTCCTCTCATCCAATGCTTGACTTCCACTTGCACCAGCCGTTAATATGTCAATGGCCTCGTCATCGCTGCCTTCAAGCCAGTCGCAGTTCTTTAAGACTTCTGGTGCGTTTGGAGCGGTGACAGTGGCCGCATTTGATATCGAAGGGGACAGCGGTGGGACGGAAGGAACAACGACCAAAGATAGGGACGACCGCCTAGAGCGAGCTATGTTCACTGAAACTGAAGACTGCTGGTTTCGTAAAGGAGGGCGGTTATCTGGCACGCTAGTATAAGGAGGGGGCTGGCCAGCAGGGGGGAACGAGGATAGTGGTTGAATTGTCGGCGGCCTTGGCTTCTTTGGTGCAGCAGGCCCGGATGATCTCAAAGCAAATTTACTGTTTTGTTGCACCTCGGTGATTGGTGGAGTCGATAATGATATTTTCCCCCGTTTTTCAGACGAATCCCGTTGGTCAATGCTCGAGTTCCCAGAACCCGCTCTCTTAGACTCTTCCCTGCGAGATCGCTCTCGTTCTCTACGAACCTCGACATCTATGCGCCACTCGACTGCTTTCTTGACTTCCTCTAAAGCATACACTCGAACGCCATCCCTGCGGCCGGCTATGGCTACCAACACGCCACGATGCTCCATTACGACAACGCTTTTGAATGCGACCCTACGCACGAGAGCATATGGCTGAGGAGCGGGAGGCGAGATCAGAGGGAGTACGTCCAAGCCTTGTGCGTGGCAGAGGAGGAGATAATGGGGTGCCAAGAACGCCCCACTTGCAGGGGGGGAGCTGAAATGGGAAGGAAAAAGGTCAGGGGTAACCGCGATTAATGAGAGGCCGAGTTCATTGAGGGTAGGCGGAGGCAGTGGCGGCGGAGGCGTCAGGGAACGGACGGGGACGGGAGAGGGTATCCTCGAGCCTGCTGCGGATTGCACTGCAACAGGTGTCGTCGGTTCTTCATGCATCGGGTGAGGGTTCGGCGACGTGATGGTATCACGACGATGAATGAGATTTGAGAAAAAGCCGGAGAGACGGTTGTTGAAACGCAGTGGCTAGGTCAAAGTTCAACTTTTTGAGAATAGAAGAGCACGCGGATTTACCTCCATGGCTGAACGACGCCTGCTGGAACGATCTCCTACTGGATCCACTGACACGGTGGACGAGTGAGTTTGCGGCTGGGCGGTGTGAGATGCATGGGTGTCAGAGGAAGGGGGAGATCGAGCGGTTGAGGGACGTTGAGGAGAATTAAGGGTAGCAACATGGCCAACGGGGAGACTGTGAACGCTGACTGCTTCGGTGTGGTCCTCGGAGTGGGTTGTGGCTTCAGTGGGAGGAATGAGATCCTTTGTGTCACTGACTGTGTGATCTGAGGGCCCAGGACCATCGTCGGGGCGAGCGTCGACAACGAGCATCATTGAGGGGGGCACGAGAGCGCGCGCAGAAGAGCGTAACAGTGGGAGATGTCGACGAACAAAGTGGACGAACCCATGTCCTCCCCGACTTGAAACGTTCCCACGGTGTAGTCACATGATGTGACGATGTAACGCGGTAGTTCGCCTTAGACTACCATGTTCTCCCTCGTCCGTGGTTCCGTGCGTGCTCACTTGGCCCGTAGATATGCTCACAGCATCCCTTCATTCACCCATCTCAACGCCGTCACACGCGATGACCTCGCTCACTTTGCAAAGATACTCCCTTCCAGCGCGATCCTTTCCACACTTCCCCCAAACTCAAACTCAGCCGACGACCTCGTTCCTTACAATGTAGACTGGATGGGAAAATACCACGGACAAGCAACCACCGTCCTGCGTCCCCGCACGACACAGCAAGTCAGTGACATCGTCAAGTTCTGTGCTAGTCGCCGCATTGGCATAGTTCCCCAATGCGGCAACACTGGCCTCGTCGGGGGCAGCATCTCGTTACAAAAAGAAATCGTTCTCAGCTTGGGTGCTATGAACAGTGTTCGCTCTTTTGACCCTGTATCTGGTATTTACTCAGATCACTGTCCGCAAGCTGCAACCCACCTGCCTTTTCGCTAGGTATCTTGGCCGCAGACGCGGGATGCATCCTGGAATCTCTCAGCGACTATGTCGCCAATTACAACCACATCATGCCGCTTGACCTTGGTGCGAAAGGAAGGTCTGTACGCCGTCGCTTCCGTTTTCTCATACTCACACCGTCCAGTTGTCAGATAGGTGGAAACATCTCCACGAACGCAGGAGGTCTCCGGTTTTTGCGATACGGTTCCCTTCGTGGCACCGTACTCGGTCTCGAAGTCGTCCTTCCAGACGGTACAGTGCTTGACCAGTTGTCCACTTTACGCAAAGACAATACCGGTGCGTCCTCTTCCACATCCGAAATCTGCCTGGTCATCTCAGTCCTACTGCAGGCTACGACCTCAAGCAACTATTCATTGGTGCAGAAGGAACACTCGGTGTAATCACAGGTGTATCGATTCTCACCCCACCGGCACCCCGAGCCTCCAACAATATCTTCTTGGCATTGCCACACTTCAAGAATGTCCTTCCGCTTTTCCAGACAGTGAAGCGGCAACTGGGTGAAATTTTGTCCGCTTTCGAGTACATCGACCGCACCGCCTATGATTTGGGCCTCGAATATGGTCTGGGACCCATCCTCAATCCAGACGAAGTCGGTGATGCACAGTGCTTCGTCCTTGCTGAGACAAGCGGTGGGAATCATGAGCACGATTCAGAGGTAATTTTACCCAACTGTATCGGCTGACCGCTGGCTGAACTCAAGGAACGCGGCTAATAACAGAAACTGAACAACTTGCTCGAAAGTTTGATGTCAGCTGACGAGCCCCTCATTTACACTGGAACTCTCTCACAGTCTCCAGGTCAATTTGCGTCGCTCTGGGCGCTGAGGGAAGGCTTGACAGAATGCGTGCAAAAAGAAGGCAAGCCGTATAAATACGACCTCTCTGTCCCACTCGCAGAATTTCAAAACGTGGTGGACGCCGTCCGCGCACATTTAATCTCAAAGGGACTTTATGGCGATCGTGGAATCTCGAGAGTAATGGGGTACGGACACGTTGGTGACGGTGAGCATTCCTAACAGATTGTTAGATTTGTGTTGAGCCCTCTTTGTAGGGAACCTTCACTTGAACGCCATCGCTAAGTATGGTTATCGTCCTGAACTGGAAGCAGCTCTCGAGCCATTCATCTATGAGCTTGTTGGTGCGTTCTAGCTTTGTCCTCCACGGGACGGCGTGGCTAAGCACATAAACGTTGCGCAGCTTCGCTCAAAGGTTCTGTATCCGCCGAGCATGGTATTGGGTCAATGAAGACGAGCGCGCTCCGATACTCAAAGAATGATGTTAGCATAGAGTGGATGAGGAAAATCAAGCAGGTCTTTGATCCGCTTAACATCATGAACCCTGGCAAGGTCTTGCCGTCCGTATGATATTTGTCGTATTCCAATCTTGCCATTGCATATTACTGGCACTCTCAATGACTCAATCACGTGCTGTGCCCTCATCGATGAGCGCATGCCAGCGACAACCGTCCATGACGTAGCTCCCAAAAAACATATATAAGCCCAGGTGTGTCCGCCGTCGTCCTCAGCACCTTCTTGACCACATTCTCATACAATATCCCCAATATGTCGAACCCTGGAAACGTAAGTTTGACTTCGGTCATTCCAGCATCGTCTGACGCATTCCACTCAGGTCGCTGGAGGCCACAGTACACCCAATCCCATGTCGTATTGTGAGCACCAGCTAACCAACATTTGCAGAGGCTGCGATGGTAAACCCCCATGTCTCTGAGGAGGCCAAGGAGCACTCGAAGCAAGTGCTCGAGGAGATGGAAAGTCGCGGGGAGCTGCCCGAGCAGCAGCGTCGCGGTGACGAGAGGAAGAATGTCGGTAGTGTCATTGGCGGTCACAAGGTTTGCACACCCCAACTCTCGCTTGGACTTGCGTTGACGTGCTCACAGGCCACGTTGAAGAACCCCAACGTTTCGGAGGATACCAAGGAACATTCCAAACGAGTCTTGGAGGACATGGACGCTTGACTCATGGACGCTTGACTGTGATGTGTGAGCAAAGGAAGTATTGTAAGATTGTGTCTGTACAGAAGTATCGTTTTTTGTCCACGGAATCTCGTGGAGTTCGCGTTCTATTTTCTGAGCAAGATGAATACTGGATCACCGAGAACAATGCCAGCCATATGCCGAAAAGATCCTGTCAGCGACAGTAACAAACCTCCGAACGACGCGTATGCGGTCCTGTGCAAAGTCTGAGTGCTCGCCTAACGCACGCAGGAGCTCACCATACACTATCTCTCCTCCCCCATCGAATTTGTACACCTGCCCCAGCGCGTTCACCGAGTCCTGTCCTCGTTATGATGTCCTCACTCACCTTGCCAAACATCACATAGTCATACTCTTCCTCTAGTCCTTTCACGCCTTTCCCATCGGGTCTCCAGATGTTTCTGTCCTTGTCCTCTGCTTCCGCAACATCACCTCCCCCGGACGAGAATAAGGTTGAAGCAAGTGCCATAGCAAAGCTTTGACCCTCGGAAAGAGGGAATAGCTCGACGTTGAAATCCAGGGTCATGTCCATGTCGTGATTTTTTGAACGAGCGTATAGCCGGGACACTGTCAGTCGGATTAGTTTGTGGCCAACGGCTGCATGAGTCTCTACCTCTGTCAAATTTTTTTCCCTCCTTGTCGATTGCATTGATGGTGAATATGTCATCAAAGACGATGTTGGATGAGGCTGATGACATGGGTGGTTGTTTAAAGCAACGATGGATCACGGGTTCCTGAGCTCGCCCAGTACCCTGCCCTCTACTGCTAGACTGTGGCATCTTCCCTCATCGTCAATCATCGAACGACCATCACCCTCCGCCGCATGACTGGCTCTGCTGTTCACCCGGGAGACGAGGCCCTCGGTACATGCTGGGTAAGGCAATCCCAACTTGAATGTATCGCTCGTTACGGACTTGTCGACTCATCTCCTTGACTGAGGTGGGCATCACCTACATACGGAGCCGCCTCTCGGGACCGTCAGGATTCGACAACACTTATCGAATGGTAAATATAGTATTTGCTAACGAGTTTATTTGCCCAGGCATCCATGTATGTCATTGTATCCTACCTAGGGTCTCTCGACTGCATCTTTATATCCCTGCATTCTGCCTGGTCCCCTTCCAGAGTTCAACTAGGAATTGTAGTATGGCCATTCCGAACTACATGTCTACGGTGAAAGCTCACAGTCGATTCACTCGGAGCGTACCGGTAAGTTTGATAGTGGTCGAAAACATGATCATGCCATCAAGGCTGCATCGAACCGTTATAAGGATAACCTCGAGCTCGCTGACATCTCCATCAGTGAAAACAAGTTATGGATATGTTGATCACATTCACCCGCGCATGGGGTACCCGTATACAGCATCACTCGGGTTGTTCCTTGGTCAGCATGGCCGAGTGAGGACCAGTACGAGCGCTAAGTAATGGTGCTTTCAGGTGCTGTCTGTTCGCATCAATCTCATGATGGTAAGACCGGAAGCTGTATCGTTGCCTTGCCCTGTATTGGCAAGTGCTTTGTTGCAAAGTACTAGGATCCACAGAAGGAATGATACGAGTATGGTATACAACTGAGTCTAGAAAGCATGCAACGGGTATCAGCCACCGACGATTTGAATGGAAAAAAGTCCCAACCACTATGATGATTCTGCATCTCGAGACTGCTCTTCCTCTTTTGTGAACCCAGTCACATCCCCAAAACCAGGGAGAGCTACCTTCCAAGTACCTCTAGAAGTGAGTACTTTACGGACTTGGTGCTCGATCAGTTCATGCAACTTTGGGACATCTTTTAGCATGGCCCGGCTACCCATCAGGGATGTGGTCTTTAAACTAAGAGTGAACTCTGAGGGGAAAGAGATCGTTAAAGCAGGCTCGGGTGAAAATGGAGACGGGGGGGCAACGGTGACCTAGGACATTCCATGAGTGAGTGAGACACGGTCGGAAGAACGCGGACTCGCTGATGACTCGAACAGATCGAGGGATATTGTAAGCGACACGGGGAGCCGTGCAAAAGATGACATAGGGTAGTTGAATAGATAGGCAGTGGAAAGCGATATTGAGACGCTGTCGGCGTAGGACATGTGAAACTTGACGGGCTGTAGCGTGTCAGTATGAGTAGGGAACGTGGTGCAGGTTACGGACAGTTATGGCGCTCGTTTCCCATATACTGTCCACAAGGTGGGCATTGGACAGCAGTGGGGCTGAATTTCCTAGGTCCACTGCATGAATAGTAATGTGATCCTGAATGAAAAAAAAGGTTGTCCGGGAGGAAAGTGACAAGAAAGAAAGTGAAGCGAACCAGGAAACTACGAGGGCGTATTCTGTTAGCGTATTCTTCTATTCGAGCCCGGGCCATTTCGTTCCCACCAGGTCCTTCTAATCCGTTTTGTAAATTTCCCCGGTAGACGTCAGCTACCTGCCCAAGGTTGATAAGCATGCACCACCACACGATGATACGGTAGGTTGACGGACCTGCCGAGCAAGGGAGTTGAACCAATTGGCTGATTCTGCGTCCCTTGGGGAAGCATGGGCTTCAGGGGCTGGTGGACGTGTTCGTGATGAAATGTCCGGCTTGGTGAACGGTTGGAAGACTGGGGTTTGTGATTGGTCGGTTTGCGGGAGGAGGAAAAGATATTTGAGGACGAGGACGAGGATGACGAGGATGGAGAACTGTCCTAGGAGAAGACCTTGGGTAAAGGTTGGGGTGAGGGAGAAGATGTAGTTGTTACCCATGAAGAAGTCGAGGACGTCAGGGTTTATAATAAGCTTAACTTGAAGATACGAGATACCACGATCATGGATCAAGCCATATTCGTTGCCTGGCCCAGTGCTCCCCTCACCACCTCCCTCGTCCATACTTCCATCGCTACTCTTGGCCTTTCGGCTTCCGTTCTCTCCCTTCTCCCCTCGCCACCACCACCGAACCTCATACAATGGGCTAGCTACGACTGCATCGACCATGACCTCACCGCTTCTCAACCGAACCATGTCCTGTCGTCATCGTATACAATCAGAAAGGCTCTCATTCGAAAGCACTTCTTGGCCCGATGCATCCAATCTTATCTCGTCAAACGTCCTGGGTCATTTCTCGCGAAATCCGTACCCCTCACTTGGGACATCGATATAGCCTACGCAGACGAACTTGACGAAATGTGGAGTGATGAGCTATGGGACCTCGGCAGCACGCTTGATGCCAACAGCGGTGATACAAAGCAGTGGTTCATCCTTAAGCCGGGCATGGCCGACAGAGGGATGGGCATCAGGCTTTTCGACAGCAAAGCGGCCTTGTACACTATATTTCAAGAGTTTGATTCCGATTCAGACGACGACGAGGCAGACGAATCGACCACATCTGTTATGACCTCCCAACTTAGGCATTTCGTTCTTCAGGTATCAGTAATGTCGATGCAGTGGGTATCCAAACTGAGCTGCATGCATCTAGGAGTACGTCTCTACTCCTTTACTTGTCGATCCAAACGAAGTCCAATTGTCCATGTCAACCACGCCTCTGCCATGCGATCTACGGGGTCACAAAGTCACTTTATTTCTCTTCGTGTTTTCGCCTACTCAAATGACACTCGTTTGTCAGTTTCATTTGCGAACATATGTTGTTGCCTCCGGCGCTCTAACAGTATTCATGTACGAACGCATCCTCGCACTATTCTCCGTCGAACCCTACCACGCACCCATGCGCTCCGACCCTGAAATGACTGTTTCCCTCACTCCGCATTTGACCAACACCTCCTTGCAAACCCATCGTGGGGAAGAGTGTGTGCGTCTTTTGGACGAGCTGATCGGGTGTCGTATATTGTCTGGTGGCAAAGAATCGAGTGCCAATGTACTGAGCATTGTAGACATCGTGGCGATTAAACAGCAGGTAGCCGATGCACTGTCGGAAACATTTAAAGCTGCGCTCGAGCAACCAATACACTTCCAGGCATGATAGTCCACCAACTTTGGTCTTTTTGGGTCCTCTTACTTTTGTTTACAGCCCTTACCAAATGCCTTTGAGCTCTATGGCGCCGACTTTTTGGTCTCACACGAACCCACTGGTTTCCAGGTGAAGTTGCTGGAAATGAACTCAGAACCTGCCATTGAACTCACGGGGCCACGATTGACTTGGATCCTGGAGGATCTATTCAAAGCCATCGGAATTGTTTGCGTTCAGCCTTTTGTACAGTGCGACAGAAGTACTGCTTCGTTGAAAGTTGGAGAAACGGGGCACAATTTACGCAAGTGTCTTGACACCAAAGTTCATGCCTCCATGGCATAGTTTTACAACGCAATAGAATTTTTTGAACGTTTGGGAGATACAAATACACACGACAAGTCAGTGTTCCTAGAGGTTTGAAATACATTCACAATGGACTCGTCAAATCGCGCGTAACGGTTCATACCTCATTTTACTTCCGGCCGAATGGACCTCTCGTTTCCGGCTTCCGGTGCACAGAAGGTGCACACGTGTCTCGAAGCTTTTCAGCAAAAGTTTGGTTGACTGCGACGCATCGGATGACGAAACACTGAAGTTGGATGACCCCTTGCTTATACATATTTTTGATCATCTGTGTCTGGGAGGGAGGCACCAAGTCCGGGAACAGTGTCGTGACTTTTGAAGCGTAATTCAATTTCTGTAATTATCTCAGTCCCTGGACAGCCCTGTTCCAATATATACGCACCTTGTGGTCCAGATGATTCAAAGTTTCTGACGCAATTACCATCGTATCTGTCACCCGTTCATACGTGCCCAGGTAACGGGCTCTTTTGCCTGATTCGTCTGATAAATAGCACAAATCCACTCGTTTGCCAACATCGAAACATTCTTTGAGTTTAGTCCATGTACCACCGTGAAGTTTGGGGTTGTATAGGAAGGTTGGTTTGACAACAAGACCTAGCGCGATCCCAGACAGAGACCAGATTACCTCGTTGATGTTCATAAAGTAAAGTCCTTTACTGATAAGACATTAAAAGATGAGCATCGCTTCCGTGTTCAATGCGTACCAAACGCCGACAGCACCCTATTATTCGATGCGGTAAGCACCATTGATCCGATCAGACATAACCTCTATACCTTGTGAAGCTTGATGTGGACACGACGAGGGTGTGGTTGGATCAAAGAAAGCTCTGATTGACCCTCCACAGGCTCGTAAGCTATGTCTTTTAGAATGTTCCTAATGTCGACTTCAGTAACCGCCGATTTCCTCGACTGTCATAATGTCGTTAACAGTTGTTTGTGATTGGGTGCACACAGGCTGACCTGCTCCAATTCTTCAACACAATTGGAGAGCGCGACACGAAGCTCGGTCAACACCTGTGACAGTGTAACACCTCCGGTGGAGATCGTGGTACAATTTACGAACCTCGTTGTATTCCTGGACTTTAGCCTTCGATCGTCTGTACTTTTTCTGGAGGGTTGGCAACTTTGAGTGATTTCGTGAAGTTATCTCCTATGTGTAAAGCCTCGTAAACTTGTAGATATGATGCAAAACACACCGCCACCTTTTCGCGGATTAGATCTTCGTTTTCAGCAAGCAGTCTGGCGAATTCTTCATTCATGTGAGACGTTGGCTGGAGGGATGCAATGTTAGTCGTCTATGATGGACAAGCTACTGTGGGCGTCACTACCTCTGGATATTGTAAGGAGTAAGGTAAGTTTTCCTCTGACTTTATGGAGGATACTTGTTTCAGCTCAACCTGGAGCATTGCAATCCTTTCCTGAAGGACAGCATTGTCCGATTTGAGGGTGTCGTTCTCAGCAATTAGTGCCTGTGTCTTCTCATGAGTTAGCTCGTTCGAAGGGGTACCCATGCACGGAGTGGAAGTTCTAGGCTGGAAGAGGGTAAACATAGCTGGAACCCGAGGAATCCGCAGAACCGGCGCACCCTTTCAGCTTCGCGAAGTTGAGCTCGGACCACCTTGAGCTCTTGTGCGAATAACTTGACCATATCTGTGGCAAATTCTGGATCCATGAGGTTGTCCATCCCAGTGTACACCGCTGGTTGTGATAGAGCGCAGGATGGCCACTACACGTGACTTTGACTGTTGGCATGTCCCTCAATTGGAGCACCCCCTCGGAGCCCGCCATTCACTGGATGGTGCTGAAACACCGCCGATGGACGACCGACGGTCAGAGACACGGAACAGACATTCGGGGCCCGCCTGGGATCAACTTTGGGTGAGTCCGTGACAACGTATACTGCCCACGGTGCACAGTCTTGAAAACTCTCATCCCCAAAGGCCACCGTTTCCCACCTTCGACGTTTACAAATTACAGGCTCTCCAGATTTATCACACCATTTGCCCGCTGCCTGATCTGCTTCCGTGAGTCCAAGGACCACATGTGGTAATTTCGGCGTATCCGCCTCCCCCAGTCAGCGTATATAATGCTTTCCTGACCATTCAAGTAGACAAGAGCGGCAAGTACATCGAGAGATGTTATATGATCCAACTGCTAGTCCCTCGTCTTCTTGTTCTATATCTCGTCCTGCTCTCCCTCCCTTCCTTCACCTGACTGTTCCTCAAGAAGAACATGTTGACTCCTCCAACCGTCTTGGAGGACCCAAGCTCACCATCAAGGGTTTCAGCTGGGCTTTCCGTCGTACCGTCTTTCCAAGGCGGTCCAGTACGGTTAATCGTCTGGAGAGAGTGGCCGAAGCGACATTAGCAGACGAGAATACGATTTGCATTACTAGGACTGCAAATTCCACGAAATACAGAACCACTGGCCATTGTGCCTCTCAGCCCTCGACGACATCCACTATTTCTCAATCAACTGCCTCGCATATTTCCACGCCGCGCTCATCGAGAGCGTTAATCACCTCATTTCCTCCCCTGAATGTCTCTGACATACCACTTCGAAGTCCTACGAATAAATCACCATTCTCCGCCATCTTGCTTTCTGGGGGAGATGAGGAGCACGAAGAGGAAGAGGATCCAGAATTTTCACTCTGGCATACAGAACAGTTGCACCGTGCTAGACTTGCAAAGTTGACCAGGCATCTGGGTGAGGAAATCCCTGCAGAGTTGGTGCTAAGCCCTGCTTTCCTATCCCACGGGGCTCCTCCTTCCGCTACTCACTTGCGTCGTGGTGGCCATCATCATAAACGCAGAAGTCTCGACCCTTCGTCATTCGTGCAGGAGTCATGCATCACTACATCCACCAAGGGAACTTTACGGAGAAGTAAATCAGTAAGGGAGCAAGGCGACACCCACCACACACTAACGTTGTCGGTGACTGACTCTGCTCCCGCAGAGGACATCGCCGGTGGGGTTCGCAATGCCAGAACTATGGTGAGATAGGAATTCAAAGTAACTGTCAGTGTTGCACAGCCGCTCACTTACCTCCTTAGACACATATGGAACCTATACCTAACTCACCACCACCACTAAGTACCACTCCCGAAGCTTGTTATTCCACCTCCCCGATGAATATTCCTAATCGCCATGTTCTGCATGAAAGGGTATCAATAGACACATACTCCGACGGTCCTCCGAACTCATCCCGTCTGCCAATCGAGACTTCCGGCACGGCCTCTGCACCCTCCTTCCATGCATCTCGCGCCACACCAAAGTCCGGGACGCTTTCCCGGCGACCTTCGACTGCAGACGAAAGTCGGCGCGTAGAGAAATTAACGAGCTTCTTTGGCGTTGCTCATGACGATCTTTCGGCTGTTACCCTGCCCCGTGGGACCGCGCAAAAACTACAATGTTCATTTGCCGATGCAGCAAAAGCGGGAATCCTTGCTTTCAGTAGCCATGCGAGAGAGCCACAGCTCGAGGTTGAGGTGAAATTCAGCAAACCAGCTCGATTCTCGAATAGTAGGGCGACGACGAAAAGTATACACCCAGATGATGTGATGGACCAGCTCAGAATGATGAGGGCGTCTTAGCATCTTTCGACCCGGGTATTACACTAGCTAGTTACTCACGTAGTAGACGTCTAAGTTCTATATCTAACTGAGACGAGCAGGCAAAGTCGAGCGCTCAAGCGCTCACACGACGATTCCGTTCGTTCCGCGATACTGACTAGTGTATATAATATTACAACGTCACCTGCACACGTTGCTTTTTCGATACCATGTTGCCACCATATGTACATCCACTTTCAGAGTTTGCCGCTAGATAATCTACAGTAATGCCAAATTTCACGGGAAACCAAGCATAAAGCGACTGTTCAAACATCTTCCATAAAACCATTGTAGAGCCTCATGAAGGTGCCAAGATCATATGCAAATGCCTGATTCTGAGTGACACGAGAAGGGATAAAATCATCCGCCACTGTGCGAACTGATATACCATTCACGGGAACAGTGACGGTGACAGAAGGCCCACATACTTCCTGAATGCATGTGTCTAGCATCTTCCGGTACCGAGCTACACCATGGAAGAACATATCAGTACCGCGTTGCGTAGAGGACGAGATTGAAGTCTGCCCACCAGATAATGGCACTTTCTCGCCCATCTTCCCCAGAGCAGTGCTATAGATGTATACATAGTAGGGGATCCAAGTCAGACTAGAAGCAATATGTCCACTGAACGTACCAACCGAATGAATTCAAGCTCAACTTGAAGTGTCTCGATTTGCTGGATACTGCTGGCGTCCTGAGCTGCCTTCAGAAATCTTCCGAAAACTCGACCTGCCAGAAACCAACAAAACTGCCACCTATCAGTCAGTGGAATCTGTCGGCGAGACAGCTAACTCACAGGACAAAACGGGTCCAAAAGTCCCAGGTCGTAATTCGTGGACAACACTACACATACGAGCTCTAAAGTTCCCCGTGCAGCGTGTAAAATCTTCATGGCAGAAGTGCAAGTACTGTTCTTTGCGTTCGAATGAGGTTCATGCAAGAGAATAATTGAGCTTGAAGGGGTTCAGTCAGGATGCAGTTGGCTGAGGAGACTACGACTCACGCGTGTAGCGCCAGATGGGTGGTGTATAAGTGAGAATCTATGCGATTATTGACGACCGGATCCTTGAATTCATGCGATAAAAAGGATCGAAACGAAACAACAACGTGATCTAGTTGACTGAAGGTGGTCGTCGAACGGACGTCGGGTTCATTCCATTGATTCATTCTTGTGCTTTTCGACCCAGGATCTCCAAGATGTTCCATTATTCGAAACCTATGGTTGAAATTTTTGATGCGAGAAATTATCAACATAACCTTGATGTAAAGTGTGAATGAGTCCGTGAGTTCGGGTGGATGAATCAGGTATGATTCGCGAAGATGTGACCATTGGCGATGTTCTGCATTAATCGAAATCTAATTGTGCATTAATATAGTGTAGGGAAAACATTGGAATACTGACTCCAGCATCTAGTTTTGCTCTGGGAAGGGGTAACAATTGAGCGATGTCATTATCGTCGAGCGACATAGCCCATCCGTTTGATGCACCGTATTGCCGGTCAATCGTGTAGGCTAACCAAAATATATTGCGACGTGTTTCATCCTCCACAAAAGTGAGAGGTGCCGGTATTATTGACGTTGACTTCGCGGTTGTATTCAGTGCATGGAATGGCGGACACAAGTTCAGACCAAGTGGGACTGCAATGCGTAATGATTGTCCTGTTGAAACAAAAAGCTGAACAGTATATCAACACTTGAGCACTCGCTTGTGGATGTGTACTGCACCTCCATCCATCTAGGCAAGGCAAGTGTCAAACCCTCGCGTCAGCGCCGTCTACAACAGCAGCTGTTTCCTCACCTTGCGTGACTCCAATAGTACCACGACAAAATGATAGCCGCTAGAGATAGATAAGCATCAAGATTTGTTGTCAAGGAATGGTCACACCTTGTAAACATTGCAATAGTTCCTGTCCGCTCATCAGGTGTGTGTCAATTTGACTTTTCGCATACATCACATGTTGCTCTGCAAAATCAGTCGCCCCTGATCGTTGTCTATTCGCTGCTGTGTATAGCGAGCCAACAGCACAAATGGCGTGGAGAACAGGCGGTGAAGGGAAATCAGGGTGGTCGGGTGGAAACGAGAGGGAGGTCAGGAAAGTAGACATATTAAATAGTCGGGTGGCATGAGGGTGAAAAGCGAAGAAGGCATCGACGCTATTAGCTTTGCTGTTCAGATCAAGATCTACAAGAGAATGTTAGGGGGCAACCTACATGTGTCGAAGAAGGTCAGGACGAGGGAGGTGCTGCGGCCAATTCGGCCAAAGAACATCTACAACGACGTCTAGCTTTCATTCGAGCATAGAAGTCAGATTGTTTACCTAGCTCTGCAGGAATACCTCCTATAAAACCTTCGAATACCCCGGAGGCCGTTGAGTTGTGAGAAGCTGGAACCGATAACGCTAGGGACAGAGTGCGTGGTGTTGCGAGACTTGAGGATGTGGAGGGTTCGGGAAGATTTACAGACGATCCGGCAAAAGACACGATTAGATCCTGCTTCTCTTTCAATAAGGCTTCTAGTTCCACTGGTGTCTAAAGTCAGTGGACCTCCCACCAAAAAATGAAGGCAACGCACGAATGCGGCTCTCTAAACGCTCATGCTGACTTTTCGGGGTCTCGAAGCGTGTGGCAGGGGTGGGATCGGAAGCTAACACGTCTCGATGAGGAGGGCGTACATAGGTGGATGGATAAATTCACCCTCGTCAAATGTACACTCTGGGTTCGGCGGTGGATGAGAACCCTCCTGGGCATGTGCAAGTGCATGTGAATGCGAACGGACACAAGTAGAGCAAGGCCGTTTGGCGTCACTGCATGACAGAAGCGATATTATAATTAGCGAACGGCGTCGGTCTCTCAGGCTCAGAAGCGACATCAAGCACCATTTCTTGGATATCAAAAATGCCCCTGTCAGTCAGTACAATCTAGAAGCGGATGCCGCTCAATTACCCTACCAATTTTCGTCTTCTGCATTGATGACAAGCCTCCAATTTGATTCTTTAGAGTGCAGAAAAGCGCAGGTTCCAATAAAAATCACCTGATTTCTCTTTAGAATACTTCCACTAGTGTTCTTGTTCTTGCTCGCAATAGGCGATCCGCTAAGGTCTTTGGGCATACGTGCTTAGAGTAGTCTCGAGACTCCCGATGGAAAGACGAGCGCTGACACTTGAGGTTGTCGGATTCAGAAGGGCGGTGGTGCCAGTGCTCGAGTCTTCCGCAGACTAATCATGTTGCCGTCATGCATAGCTATTGGCACGGTAGAACTAGATCGTTTGTTCTTATAAGGCTTGCGGGCGGGAGAAAAGTGGGCCAAGTCGCAAGTACGACCAAACATTGGGACTCTTGAGACGCTCTCTTAGCCCCGAACATCAAGCCAGACAACATATATCCTCGTGGGCAGGAGAAAAATAGCATACCAGTCGTAAAGTGAGCAAGACATAAATGGGTGTGAAATGCAGAGGAAATCCATCTACGGAATGAGATGTTGGAAAGTGCCTTCAACCTCTGGTTCAAATATCCTATCAATCATACGATTACACATCCTCGGTGACGCTTCTCTTTCTTTGGTGGAGGGTTCACTAATAGGTAGAACATGAGAACTGCACGCAAGGAAGGCGCGTATTACTCACGAACGGCACGGATAGCCTCATCGAATACGGTCTTCAATCCCTTCTGTGTCAAAGCGGAGCACTCCAGGTATTTGACAGCACCTATTTCTCGAGCCATGGAGACACCTTGACTGTACTGAATGGGCTGCATACGGCTGATGGTTGTGTCGTCGATAGGTGATGGTGGATAAGCAAGATGTATTAAAGAACTAACCGGTCACGCAATTTCTCGATGGTAGCAGGATCCTCGCGCAAATCCAGTTTTGTACCAACCAAAACCACCGAGGTAGATGGTGCGTGGTGCGAAATCTCTGGCCACCACTAAGGGAATGGGATGGACTTGGTGCAATCCTTGGAAGCTGATCCGACGTACCTTGTTCTTGACGTTTTCGTAGCTTGGCGGACTGACTAGGGAGAAGCAGATCAAAAAGACGTCCGTCTGCGGATAAGAGAGTGGACGAAGACGATCATAATCTTCCTGTCCGGCCGTATCCCACAACCCAAGAGAAATAGTCTTGCCATCCACCATCACGTTTGCAGAATAATTATCAAAGACTTTTCGCGCGTAAGTAAGGATTGGGTCCGAGCATGAATAATGAAAGTACCTGTTGGTATGTATTCTCCCTGGACCCATACTGTCAGAAGCCCTGCATCGGTAAGCGTATCCAGGACTCACCGGGAAAGCATTCGTGGTATAAGATATGAGGAGGCAAGTCTGACAATGGGCGATAAGCGTTACTGTTTGGAAGGTTGCAAAGTTCTCTGCGTACCTTTCCGACGGCACCATCGCCCACCACGACACCTTTTGGGTCAACTCGTTAGGAAGACACGGGTGAATGTTGCCGTGTGACATACATTTGATGGCTTGCATTATGTTCGTTTGCGACTTGCGCACGACAAACACTCGGAGAGGTCTGGTTGTACGGGAGTGGTGATCAGGCTACCAATTCCAGAGGTGAGATCGTTCTCGTAGGAAGGGCAAGTGCGCACACCTAAGTTTAGCGCTTGGGTGAGAGCAGGCAGGTGATGTAGTGAATGTAAACAGGCTGTACTCGATGCCTGTCTGATATCCTTGATGAGGACCACACGCGAGAGAAACGCCCACCGAAATTTTCTCACACGACCGATCCAATGCGACAAGCAAGTACTACTCTTTGGTGCGACGAAAAATACACGATTCAAAACATTATACATGTAGGATATGGAACGAGTACCAGCGAGATCCAATCTAAAAGGCCTGGTTTTCTACATCCATGGCCGTGCGTGAAATGGTAAAACAAAGGCAAAGACAGCATAACAATAGATAGCCGCTCACTCCATGCTCGTCCGTCGTCTTTTCAAAGGAGGCGAGCGCAGGTGCTTGCTACTCAATATCTCTGTTGGTGACCCAGGGGAACCGTCAGTGAGCACCCTTTCCACTTCTTCCTCGTCTTTCTCTATGGAAGATCCCTCAGTGCCATGGTTTGATTGGGTTCGGCACGTAGACAGCCTGAAGGGAGCCATCAAACCAATCCCGAGACCCACAAGACCGGCTTCTAGCTCTGGCGCATCCACGTCAGGGTGGCGAGCATTTCTGACCACTGGGCTTTCAGCCTCAGAGGAAGATCCGCGAGGCGATGGGGTTCTTTGGTGTGCATCACCTTCACGTGTTTTTGACCGTAACAGTGGTTTGTAGAGCCCACCGAACGGATCTTCATTCGAAGACCGGCTGGGACTCTCCGTTCCAATAGTACTTGTAGATGATAGTGATGCGTCAGAAAGCCAGTCCGCGTGTAGATCGAAAGAGGTATTCATCGTAGAAGGCTTGCGATGATGCATTCGTCGCCTGAGACCACTACTGAGGGGTGAATCATTGATGCGCTTGCGGAGATCAAGTGCATTGAAAGTAGAAAAGGGAGATTGGCCTTCGGAGAAGAGCTGGCGTGGCGAGGCCTGGAATATAACAGGGGAACTACCAAACGCATCATTGAAGGGTTTACTGCGTCCAGCAACGCTGGACGGAGTATGGATGATACTTGGGGTCCCCAAGCTAGGAGAACTAGAATCATTTGTGGAAGCCTTGATAACTGGGCTGATGCCTCCCCGGACTAGCATGCCAAGACATAATTCTCTCGCCCTCGAGTGTAACGGATGACTTGGGCTTGGAAATCGCCATGGCTGATCGGAGGGGAGACGCGGTGGAGAATGACGAAACGAGGGCGTTAATGTCGGATCATATGGGGACATGGGAAGCGTGATTGGCACAGCGACTGGGGATGAAGTCATTCGGTCAGACATGGAATTACCCGAGGGGATTGCTTCGGGAATGTCGGTTTCCGGAGAGGTGTCAGTCGATGAATCATTACTCGACGAAGAAGCTAATTGGGGAGAATCTGGCCGGTCGACAAATTGTGCTGACGCTGTGGCAACGCTCTCTTCTTGGCTATCTTGAACTTTGTTCTCGGTGGCGCTGTCTGATGGGACAAGAAAAGATCTTGATTTGGACTTGATATTGTTAAGTTGATCTGTGGATGATGTCTTGCTAACTCGGTGTAGATCTCCCGATAAATTTTCCTTGTCAGAAACGGTGTTGCGGTGATCCTCTGTCAAGGCGTCAAAGGTGAACTACGACGGACCGTACTAGTAACCTACTGTTGGATCCGCGTCCACCACGATTACGATCAGTTCCGTCGCGACGGTTTGACATCGCAATCTTATGCTTTTCGTACACATGACGTCGCCACATGCTCTTTGCATTAACGCCTGCATATGTTCTTCTACAAAAGGTGCAACGTAATCGCGGTTCTTCCCCTTCAGGCCAACCGTCAGGACCCAATGCTCTCAGATCCTTTTTCTTGGCGGGGCACCAGCCTCTAGGAGGCTCAAGTTGAGGAGGATATGGGATAGCGTCGGGATTTGTCGATACAGAGGAGATAAAATCGTTCGGATCCAAGAACCACTCAGGATTGGCGGCCATGAGGGAGTAGGAGAGGCCTTCAGGATAGAGGTGAGTGCAGGGAAATGCGATAAATGGCGGGTGAATGAAGACGACACTGGGATCTGATGGGGAGGGGTCCATGAGTGGGATGTGATGGGCTAGGGAGGCATGATTTCGAGCTGGAGGAAGCTTTGGTGAAATTTGGACGTGTGATTGGGGGACTGGGTTTGGTGCATAGGGTTTTGGATTGAAGGAGTCGGCAGCTGGGGTGAAGAAAGCGAGATCAGCGGAAGGGGAGAGACGACGCTTGAGAGGGCGGGAAGAAGAGACGGATGGATTTGCAGGGAACGCGAGGGAGGTGGTCAAGGTCGGACGGGTGAGCGACATGGGCGAGGAGGTCAAAGATTAGAGTGGGCGTCACTCGGGGCACGAGAAAAGGCTGCGCTTAATTCACCCAGATTTCAAGCGGAGTTGACACGACAACGCGTCCGTCACGTGATTTATATTGGCCTACAGTCTTTCAACTTACAACGCCAAGCTCAAATAACTGTCACGCAATGAGACTCGTTCACATTCAGATGGGCGATCCTCGCTTACCCGGCCATCATAATAAGTCCCCCTAGTGGCGTTATAGGACCAAAAAACCTGTATCTTTACAAATGTCAGTCGTCCACCCGATAGTTGTACAGTATCCGCACCGCTGCAGAACGAGCACCATGATGCTTCCCGAAAACATCACACCACCCGTTAGTATCGCTGGTCCGGCAAAACAATGTGTGGAGAATCTGCGGTGCATAGACACAAGCATCAATCCAAGCCCATTGACGATCTTGCCTTTCATCGTCAGTTCCCAGACCATCCCGCAGATAGGTCACAAACCGCATAGGTCGATGCCGTCTCCCACGCGTGGAGGTCTGCAGCAGTGATCCCCGCTCGGCGTTTGAGTCCATGTGTGCCTAATGCTCCAGTGAGCATTCCAGCAAAAGCTATCGTGCGATTGCCTCGTGAGTTGACACACCAACAGCAGGAACACGAAGACCGACCGAGGATGGCACCTGACCTCCATAGAAACGGAGAGGTATACCCGCCACTCAGTGTGGAGGCCAACAACGGCGACAAGGTGCTAGCTGCGGTAGCACTCATCGAGTGAATCATTTGAGTCGGATGAGAAGTAAAACAGATGCCCAAATAGGCGTAATCAATCCTCCAAACATCTGTCCGCCATGGGCAAGGCCAAAAAGAAAACTGGCAAAGGTCGTCTTGACAAGTATTATAAACTAGCCAAGTGCGTGTGGTTATCCATATCGCACATCTCCATGACCGATATTCCAAAGAGAGCAGGGTTATCGCGCTCGCTCGGCCTTCAAGCTCATCCAACTCAACAAGAAATATGATTTTCTCGAGTCTGCGCGCTGCTGTATTGATCTTTGTGCAGCCCCCGGTGGCTGGCTTCAGGTTGCAAGCAAGTACATGCCAACCAACAGTGTGATCGTCGGTGCGCCTCCCCTCCTGTTAAATCCATCCTATATCAATCGACCATTTATTATCCAGGCGTTGATTTAGTACCAATTAAACCAATACCAAGAGTCGTGACGTTTGTTGCAGATATTACTACTGTTCACTGTCGCAATCTCCTCCGGGGTGAACTCAAAGACTGGAAAGCAGACGTCGTGCTCCACGATGGTGCACCCAATGTCGGTACTGCATGGGTTCAGGATGCTTATGCCCAGTCTGAACTCGTTCTTATGAGTTTGAAATTGGCGGTTGGATTCCTCGCCAAAGGGGGGACATTTATCACTAAAGTCTTCCGAAGTGCCGATTACAACAACCTGATTTGGGTGTTCAGCCAATTGTTTGCAAAAGTAGAAGCCACCAAACCACCTTCTTCGAGGTTAGCTTTTATGTGATCATTCGATCTGGGCACTTGACACATTTGGCAGGGATGTCTCTGCCGAGATCTTCGTCGTGTGCCGGGAGTTCCTTGCTCCAAAACACATTGACCCAAAATTCCTTGACCCTAAGCACGTGTTCAAGGATCTGGGCTCCGCGCTCTCTGGTCACGACAAAGGTTCATCGGCCAACAACGCGCTGGCCAATGTCTTTCAGCCAGAGAAAAAACGCAGAAGGCGAGACGGGTACGACGATGGCGATTATACACTTTTTACCAAAACTTCTGCAAGCGAGTTCGTCCACAGCTCCGAACCAGTAAGTGTGCTCGGTCTCGCCAACAAAATCACATTTGAAACGGAGGAAGAAAAACGGTATGAAATCTTTCTTTGTATTCCAAAATTACTGAACTATAGTTGTACAGGTGGCTGGAACTTAGCATTACTACCCCCGACATTAAAGTTAATTTCGAAGATCTCAAGGTATTAGGCAAAGGTGATTTCAAGGCCTTGTTAAAATGGCGGATAGCCGTACGAGAAGAGGTGATCCTTCTCTGACTATCGACTCGCTTTTGTTGATTAGTCCTTCAAAGCTTGGCTTGGAAGTGAGGACGAAGCCCACTGCTGAATTTACGGAGGCAGTTGAAATATCAGAAGTAGTTGACGAAGAGCAACAGATACAAGAAGAGGTTGGGTTTTCGTCGTGCGGTTGTTTCCATGATTGATTGTTCATGGCAGCTTGAGAGACGGAATGCAGAGGCGGCAGCGAAAGCAAAGCGTTCTCGGAGAAGGGCAAATGAAATCAAAGCTAAAACAATCCAACGACTGCAGTTACAGATGACAGCTCCTCTGGACATCGGTCTTGAACAGAACGACGCGTCACTCAGCATGGGTCAAGATGATGATGTATTCGACCTTGTTAATACGCAGAGAGAACTCCGGAAAAGAGGTGGCATCAGCAAGCTTGTCTCAGACGAGGAGATGCCATCCGACGAGGAGGAGGGGGTCGAAGAAATGGATGGAAGTGAGGAAGAAACTGTTGATTCTGAAAAAGAAAGGGAAAGAAGAATATCGGCCCTCGAAGCCGACCTCGATAGCATGTATAATGCTTATCGAGAGAAGGCGAAGGAAAGGAACGCGAAGTACCGAGTGGAAGTCGCGAGGAAGGAAAAAGGTCAACTCGAGGAATGGGGCGGCCTGCAGGGCGAGGGTAACGAGAGTGATAATGACAGCAGCGAAGACGGCGGCTGGGAGGTGGTGGCAGCAGCCAAGGGAGTGGACGACCCTTCTTCAGATGAGAGCGATTATGACGAACCCATATCTGGGTGGAAACGAAAACGGGCTAATCCAGCCGCTACGAACTGCAACGACGCTCAGCCACCCTCCCGCGCTACGCAAGTCTGGTTTAGCCAAGACATATTCAAGGAAGTGGGAGAACCAGATGACGATGACGAACACGAAGACGTGGATATGGTTTCAAACTCAACCCCAAGCCTGCAGGACGACCGGGGTGACAAGGTATGTTACTACCGTTCGTCTCACCTCAACACTCACGATGACAAGTCCCCGGCGAGTGATTTCGGGATTGTCCCTGCTGAATCTCAGGGTGATGCCGACATGTGGGACGTTGAGGACGAGAATGTAGACCAAGCAAAACAGGCTCACATTCAGAGTATGGCTCTAAACTTCAGGACCATTGTAGACCACGACTAATCCCTCCATAGCATATGGCCTAACAACTGCTGAAGCTGTCACTCTCGCTCAGCAATTGGTCAATCGCAGAACAACTAAAACACACCTCTTGAATGATGGGTTCAATCGCTATTCGCTTAACGACAAGGACGGCCTCCCTTCCTGGTTCCTCGACGATGAAGCGAAGTATTACAAACCAAATGTCCCTATCACGAAGGAGGCCGTTGCAATCTTGAGAGCGCGTCAGCGTGCACTTGATTCTCGCCCAATCAAGAAGATCGCAGAAGCCAAGGGTCGGAAGAAATTACGAGCCGCCCAGCGCGTTGAAAGAGCTATCAAGAGAGCTGAAGGCGTGAACGCAACGACAGACATGTCTGAACGGGAAAAGGCTCAACAGATCGAGAAGCTCATGAGGAAAGGCGTGGCCAAGGGCAAGAACAAAGAGGTTAAAGTGATAGTTGCAAAGGGTGCTCACAAGGGCATTAAAGGACGGCCAAGAGGTGTCAAAGGTCGCTACGCCATGGTAGATGCTCGGATGAGAAAAGAGGTACGGGACTGATCGTGGCCGATTCCAGAATCTAAAATTACCCATGTCCATACAGGTACGAGCGAAAAAACGGAACGAAAAGGCGAAAGGAAAAGGCGGTCGACGTAGATAACGGTTAGCTTAGAGCCTAAGCCTTTTTTTCATTTCTAATTTTTCACGCCCTTGACGAACTCCCAAGACCTATTGCATCGCACTGTGTGTAGGGCGGTGACAAGAGATACAGACGAAGTAATCGAGCATGCCTCGGTGGGCTAAATATCATTCTCCAGATAAACCGTTCGTGGTTTATCCTTACTTTGCGATGGTAAGGACGCTGCGCTAAGTTGATCACATGCTGCAAGGAAATGTCTCAAGCTCGGCCCGTCAACAGTTCCACCAAATTTCACCTAAAGTAGTTGAGCCTGGGAGCTATGGGTGAACAGAGAGCACTGACCTGACAGAGTTCTATCTTCTGTGCACTCTGAATATCTACTATACTCTCACTACAAATTTCCACCGAATTATCCGCATCGCAGTTACTTCGCTTCAAGCTCAAGTTATCGTGGAGGTAATATGCCCTTCCTCCGTGGCTGAATGTTGATGGTGGACCGGGTTGTGACAAATGGGTCATATTGGTCAAGCTGACAACACTCAGTATCGCACCTCCGATGGCAGGAAGGCAACATACAAATAACGGAATTTCTCGGCGTAATCTCGAAGGACTTGTGGCTGCTGCGTCGAACTAACATCATCCCAATCGAAGATACAGAGCTGCATGTCCATTGGCCTGGATGGGAAGTTGTCAGGACATCAATTATCTATGGATGGCACACCCACCGGTCTGGCAACATTAAGTTAACATATGTTTCCCTACCCACTTGGCAACTTGAGTCCCACCCGTTATTCAGTGCATCGGTTAGACTACCCGACCGGGATACACTTCCTGATGAGATAGGGCCTGTACTCGAATTTGACTCGTCGGACGGTAGCATGTTATCGAGGTCCGCCGCGTTTTCCAGATCTTGCGTTGCCGGGGTGCTAGCTGACAAAGGACCAAAAAGCTCCATTTCGAACTTCAAGACGTGTTGGGGTTGTTTTGAGACATGGCCAGCTATCTGCGGTAATGTCTTGTAAACCAGCCGGTGTAAAGCTCTTCGTTTGCCAAGGGCGACCGTCATCATAGCAGGTGGAATACTGCATGAATGGAGATGGATGTTAGCGACTCAGAAGAAACTCAGGTAACACGGACCTCGGAACAAATGTCAACGGTGTGCCGGAAGTTTCAATCCGTTTAAGGATGTCCGGAAGAGACAAGGTGCCACTTAACGGAGGAAATATCGTAGCTCGTTGTGAATTATCACCTGATGATATTAGGATATGGCCAAGCCTGAACGTTGCTTAGTACCCATCCAAGGAATAATGAACATGCATACGAAGCTGTAATAACCCTCTGACGATACAAGGTGCTTTCAGGCATCGTTGGACAGACGAGTTGGCTGAGCACCTCTGCACTGCTACTAGATTGCGATTAGCTGTATTCAATAGCTTCTCTGCAACGGACTCACTGATCGAGGTTGAGCAAACGATGTGGGTTGTCAGCCAAGCCACCAGTAGATGCGATATCTTCGTAGGTATCGATACCCAACCAGTCCGCGACTCGGCGTAGTCGGAATGCACAACCAGAATCCATCGTCCACGGGAGAGAGGAAGGAATGACAAAAGGATATATAGAATACCTATGCGGCTCAGAGATTGCGACAGGGGAGTCCCTTATCTCGTTGGGTGCATCAAAACAGACCGTGCGCGCCTGGGTTCCAATCTACAAGCCAGATACATCCCAAACCCATATCACTGTTATGAAAAAAAAAACACTGACCTCTAGTGAAGCGCGAAGCGTCAACTGTTTGGCAGTGGTAATGTCGTTGGGATGCTTGGCACATATGCGGACCTGTGTGGCGATGGTTAAGGATTCATAAGCTTTAGGTTGAGAACGCCCACCTTGCCTCTGTGGCCATGATTCTCAATGTACGCACCAGCTAACCGGGATATGCGTTGCAGCAAATCTTGCCTAACCGGACAACCAGTTGGAAGTTCAAATATCTCATCAATTATACCCTGGGAAACGGTCTGAAGGCACCCATATCTAAGAGCAATGGTTGTACCTTCTTTAAGGAACTGATATATTCAGTCAATCCCTTCAATGAGCCTCGTAAGCCTTCAACACGGAGAGCGAGAGGGCTGGACGTCAAAGAGATATGCACGTTGTACTGCGTTGACAATTGCAGGAGATCGGCTCCGTCTTTTAAAGAGAGGTGAATATGCTACCACAGAAATTTCATTTCTCGCACCTCTTCCCATGATTAAAAACAACTGGCTGGGTGTGACAGTGAATGCTGTAATACTGTTTATTCAGGGGGATCTCGTGTATAACGCATCCACTGACCCTTTACAAGTACCTCAGTCGTATCCCGCCGCTTTCGCTCTATTTCTTTCAAAGATGGCCAACCCCATGCCTTCTCTATTATTGACTCTGCATATTCAGTCTTTCGACGTGATGAACGGGTCCATATTGGATCGAGCTTGTAGAGCTCTGTAAAATGGCGAAGTTGCTCCTTGCTGAAAGACCGACAAAGCGTCTCCAGCAAGCTTGTGTACTCTGTAGCATACCGTGACGAGTCTGGTCGAGAAAAGCTCTCCGGTTTGCATCGTTGGATGTCATCCAAGGTCGGCTCCAAGTCAGCTGCTTTAATAGATGCGAGGTATCGATCTAGCCGGGTTGGGCCTAGTGGATTTCTGGTATTCGCGACTGCGCAGTGAGAGTTGTTCCAGGTTGCGGTTAACGTCCTTGTACTTGGAGTGGCAGAAATGGTAGCTTCGGGATCCTGGATACGGCCAGCAGCGGACTGCGAGTAGTAAGCACTGGTGCGACGAGACAGCAGGCACGAGCTACACAGTGAGCGACGCGCCGCACTACACCAAAGAACCTGGACAGCCATTCAGAGGGTTTGAGCTTGCACAACGCGAAAAGTAAAAACAAATGAACTGCAGCCAAGTTTGCACGTGACCCAAACTGTATACATATTCCTCATCAATTTAGATCTTCTCTTCATCGTCCGCAACGATCAGTCCCCTGTCATCATCTTCTCCAATCTCACCCTCCCATCCATTCTCCGTAAGGTATTTCAAAAACTTGGCATCCTCATCCGCAAGATCGACCCCCGTCATATCAGGCACGAAGTAGTATGTCACAAGTATTCCGGTGACACCGCAGATAGCAGCGATGATGAAAGTCCAGCTTCACCAATTGCATCAGCTGGGGTCTGCGTGGGAAAGATATATATTACTCGTACCGTTTCCCGAGGTTATTCTGGATGGGTGTGAACGCTTGGACACCGACTGCAGCCCCCGTCTTCCCGATAGCGGCAGAGAGGCCGTAGCATGTCCCACTAACGACCAATTAAAAAACCCCACCAACTGAACATGCATGTATAGACATACCGTACCGGGGTCGCGTACGACCTGCGCAAAGATCGTTGAATTTGAAATGAAATGGGGCAGTGGACTCACTCAGAGCTCGTCAAACCTAACATGTCACCCGGTCCCTGCACTTGCATGAGCACGTGAAGAGAAATCTGGATGCCACGTACCATGTTGCCGATCGACTGCAACAACCCATAGCTATAGATAACCTCGTTTAGCGAACCTCCGTAGGTTGGTTCTACGACTCACAAAACCACAAAAAGAGGTATAATGGTCGTGATTTTATTGTACGAAAGGCCGATAGTGAGACCCTAAAAGACGACTTCTTTTCAACATGTAGCAGGCTGGGGAAGCAGGGGACTTACGAAAATTAAGTAGCCGGAAAATCCGAGGATCATCTAGAGACGGCTAAGTGATCAAAGAGTAATTGGGACTTGGGATCTAGCACCTACTGTATTCCTTCTCCCAATCCGGTTGCACAGCCAGGCACCAACAAAGACGCCAGGCAAAGCTATTATTCCAAGTAAAAGTTGCCATTCAGCAGTCTTCTTGATATCACCATTGTGGATTACACTGGAAATGATTGTCCCAGAGAACACACCGTTCGGAAACGTGACCTAAAGGTACACGCCGTTGAAGACCTCGAGAAGTTAAAAAACCGATACTTACGAAGTCATAAAGGAACCTGTTAGCAAGTCAGATGTTGCCTAGTCATTCAGATCCTGCAGAGGTCGTACCATGCTCCGCAGGTACCAATAAGAGCACGCCAATAACGTTTCACTACCAACCAATAGGGGACACGACCTGGCCGAAGATCAGTGGTGTTCTCGTTCTCGATCAGAATGTTTATTACGCTTGATGGCACCCTTCCGATAAAGTTTGGAGCTCAACATCCGCAAACGAAAGACGAGCACGGTTAAGGGTAACAGGATACCAACACCATAGCAAACACGCCACACGGTCTGAAGATGATGCTCCCCAGCTGCGGATAGCACGATCAAGAACACGGAAACGGCCAATGGACCACCGAACTGATTCGGAGGTGTGTTACTAATTAGTAAAATGGAAGGAACACATAGCGTTACCGAAAGAACGAAATTGGTGACCATGATAAAGACTACACAAAGATGTCAAAATGGGAAGCTGGGGAACAAATGGGTAGTACTTGGTCCGCGATTCTGGACAGATTTCTCATTCGCTGCTTCACTCGCACTTGTTGACGAGGCGGGGTATTCTCCACCGACACCCTGCATGGATTAACGACAGGAAGAGTGTGTAAGTGGGAGTGGCTTACTATACCGGTGATTCCTCGCGCAATGGTCAGGAACCAAAAGAGACCAAGAGGATTAGCGCCATGAGCAGCAGTTCCAAGAGTGGCGCCGAGAACGATGAGTAAGGTGGTGCCCACTAGGGCAACCTTTCGGCCCATCCTGTCACAAACTAGACCAACAAGAACTTGCCCGATGATGGCACCTAAGTCAGATCCAGTCAAATTGTTTGAGTACAGCACTCGTTCACATATACTGACCGACAAGGAGAGCATTCGACACCCGAGTAGCGACGATCGGTGTATAATCTTTAGGGTAGAGTTTTTTGAACACAACCTGAAAGGGACAGTCCAGAACTGGCAACAAGTGGACGAAAGGGTCCTGCATACGTTTGCCATTGTCATTACGTTGTTTTGGTCTGAAATACGATAGATGATTCATATAGTTCCTGTGGGAGCATGGAATGTAAACTTACAACCGTCGCTGATCAAACCAAAACCAGATGCAAGGATAGTGAACCAAGCGCTAAGTGACTCCTTTTCATTGAGTTTATGCGCAGTCGCTTTGAGATCCGTTTCATAAGCGTTAACAGAGATGTTCCGAGGGCCATTGGTGTGGTCCTTATCGTCTTTCTCGATCGACATGGGTATAGTGGAAGGTCGAACTTGCAACAATCAGAGCAGAGGTGAGATTTTATACAACAACTTGAACCCACGTGGCGTGTGTCCAGGAATGATGGGAGATAGAGTGGCATGAACCCGTATGATAGCATGGGTGTTGATCAACGCTGTCATCTAAAGGCACACACATTGGAACCGTAGCCAATGTGTTTCGTCACGTTGCTCCGTAAGTCAAGGACTTGGCCGGGTTTCGCGGGGGAATGAACTACTGTAGCTCCAGGGCAGAGTCTGCCAAACTGGAGAGGTACCTGCACCCACACGATTGCCAGTGATCACGCGCCAAGTGAAGCACGTTCGTTATATAAACCCTAACCCCATGTGTCGACCCCATAGGAAAAAAATAATTCGGTACAATACATACGAACTTTGACTCGACACTAACATGACTGTCCCAAACGGAACACCCCATCTCAATCTCGACGACGAGCTCGATTTTTCGGACATCGAAGAAAAGTAGGCACTTTCGTTGATGCGTGTGTTGCAATGTTCACAATCACTCCCAGATACCACGTCGCCCTTGATGATAGTCTGGACAATGTCATCGTCGTAGACGGTGTACCGGTGATCGACAAGTCAAAACTCGACAAACTTCTCACAAAAATTTCTAAAGAGTTCACCAAGAAGGGTGCGGCTCTAAAACCTGAAAGTATCTTCGTCCCATGGGACAACGCTGCAGGGAAAAGCAAAGGGTACGCCAGTGCCATCCGTCCAATCGGTACCGTCACTAATTGATCACTCTCCAGTTACATATTCGTCGATGCAGGCAGCGCAGATGCAGCGACATATGCGATCAACGCCATGCATGGTCATCCTTTCGACTTAAAGCATACCTTCCTTGTCAATCGATTTTCCGATATCGAACAATATGCGAACATGGACGAAACCTATGTTGAACCGAAGATAGAGGAATTTCATCCAAAGGTTTGAGACTGAAATCGTTCTGTGATTCCGTATTGATACATCGCATAGGAGCACCTTCGGGCTTGGCTCGCCGATCCACAAGGGCGCGATCAGTACGTCACCTACCGTGGTGATGATGTAGAGATACACTGGCACGGGAAACCGTCTCAGTGTGAAGTTGCATATACGAAAAAGGTCTGCTTCGTAGTTGTAACACTCGACTTCCTTGACGTGTTTCACAGAACTGGACCGAGCTCTATGCCTCATGGTCTCCTCTCGGCACATACTTTGCAACTCTCTTCCGCCAGGGTGTCCGCCTATGGGGCGGTTCTTCTTGGGAGCCACGGCAGCGATTCGCTCACCCTCTTGTCAAGCTGATCGACTTCTCCCCTGGCGAAAACTATCTCGTTACTTGGTCGCATGATCCCATTACAGTGTCTCCAACGCTCCCTCAAGGTCCCGAGTATTTTTCGCCTGAGGACGAAGGCAATAACATTGCCGTCTGGGATGTCAAATCGGGACATCTACTTCGGACTTTCCCTACATCCCTTTTTGAAAGCGAAGATCCTTCGGTTAAAAAACAGATGCAGTGGCCTGCACTCAAATGGAGCGCCGACGACAAGTATGTCGCCCGAGTGACACCTGGTCAGCAAATTAGCGTGTACGAGCTCCCTAGTATGGGTCTTCATGACAAGAAAAGCTTGAAGATCGAGGGTGTTTTTGACTTTGAATGGTGTCCCCACGGTGACAAGGATAGGGACGATAGTGACAAAGTAGCCAAAACAGACAAACCGAAGAAAGCTCGGGAAAATATGCTTGCATACTGGACCCCTGAAGTGGCCAATCAGCCTGCGAGGGTCACCCTTCTGGAGTTTCCCAGTAGACGAATTCTGCGCCAAAAGAATCTTTTTAACGTCACAGAGGTTGGTCTCTTGACTCATTGGAGCTGGTATTTAACGGACGTTTGTCAGTGTAAACTTTACTGGCAAAATCATGGCGACTTCCTGTGCGTCAAAGTCGATCGTCACACAAAAACGAAGAAATCAATCTTTTGCAACCTCGAAATCTTTCGAGTTCGTGAAAAGGACTTTCCGGTGGAAGTAGTAGAGCTCAAAGGTTGACTCACTTCTCCTGACAGTTGGTTTGTACTGACTAGATATCTAGATACCGTAACGGACTTTTCATGGGAACCCAAAGGCGAGCGATTTGCGATCGTTTCAAGTAGCGATCCGAATCTCGGTAACCCGGCTCCGGGCATCACGATCAAGACTGACATCAGTTTCTATCAACTCGATCGAACCAAGAACGATTTCAGGCTTCTGCGTATGCTTCATGGTGCTGTGTGGTCTTTAGCATTGCTAATGCACTATATTAGGCACGCTCGCATCTCGTACGAGCAACACTATTCGATGGTCACCGCGAGGACGACATGTGGTCCTCGCCACTGTGGGCTCATCTACCAAGTCTGAGCTCGAGTTCTGGGACCTCGATTTTAACAGCGAAGAACGCAGAGAAGGCCAGACGGTGGAATGGGGTACTGGTATTCAGCACCTCGGCTCGGCGGACCACTACGGAGTTACAGATGTAGAGTGGGATCCGAGCGGGAGGTACCTGGCGACAAGTGCGAGTGCATGGAGACACACGGTAAGACTTGTGGTGAACGGGCACGGATGATTGTTAATTTGAGATTAGCTTGAGAACGGATACGCGATCTGGGACTTCCGCGCGCAAGAGCTGGAAAAGCATGTCCTGGATCGGTTCAAGCAATTCATATGGAGACCTCGCCCACGCACGTTGCTGACGAGGGAGCAACAACGACAGATCCGTCGAAACCTGAAGGAGTACAGTCGCACATTTGATGAAGAAGATGCGGTAGAGGAAAGCAACGTCAGTGCCGAGCTGATTGCGCATCGCAAGCGGTTGGTCGACGAATGGAATGCGTGGCGGGTACGATGCAGGCGTGATATTGCGGACGAGAAGTGTGGCAAGGGGCAGAGACCTGAGAACGTTGAGGGGGAGGAGGCAAAGGAGGTGATCGAGGAGTGGATTGATGAGGTGATTGAACAGATCGAGGAGGTTGTGGAATAAATAGGGCGTGGCTGTGCTATGTGTCCTTTCCTCGAGTCTATTCCAGCTTGCGAGTTGTATCTAATCAGCCTACTGCCATGTCCTTGGTCGAGCTGTCCCCCGCCTCTGAGACTGCCTCCTCTTCCTCCCCCCTATGGGCACAACGTATGCATGTCTTTTCTTTGTCGCACCACCGTCTTTGTCCAATTAACTCCTCTTACCACCATAGCCTCGAAGGAATGGGTCATTCCCGCCAAGCCAAGGCCCGGCCGAAAGCCAAAGAAGGAGCTCAATGTCGGTCCGACCGATCCCAAAGACGATGCCGTCCGTACCCCGTGTTCGGTGCTCGTTCATGCGCTGATTCTTATTACAGGATGAAGAATCATCTGCCAGCAGGCGTGTACAGAATAGGCAAGACACTCCTAGCATCCCATGCTCCCAATCGGAGCTAACTTGCCTTGTACAGAGCCGCCCAGCGTGCATTTCGTGAACGCAAGCAAACCCAACTCGCCGAGCTCCAGGCTCGTTTACATTTGTATGAACAGGGGGAAATTGAGCGCAATGTAGCTCTACAGAACATCGCCAAGAAGATGAAGGAGGAGAACGAGGAACTCCGCAAAGAGAATCAGACACTCCGGGACAAGATTGCTCGAATGGAGCAGGAATGTGATGCATTACTCGACAAGGACAAGAAGCGAGCGTACGACGACATGTCTACATCTTCCCCCAGTTTCCTTCCGGCCGACAACTCCGCAAAAAAGCGGGCCAGGGTTGACGAAGACAAGCAAGAGGCTGTCCATCCTGCTCTTCTTTCCCCGTTCCCGTCGTCGTCATCCTCTCCGGTGTCTTCTCCAGACGTCACCTCTCCGATTGGTGCTTTTTCTCCCGGAGGACACGACTTGAGTCACTCTCGTCATTCATTTTTTCCCACACCTCCGCCTATCAGCGATCTCTTCTCACTCACGGCGACGACCGAGATAACTGAGCATTTGGACGGCCAGGATCCCATTGACTCGTTTACCTGCCCCTTGTGCAGTCCAGATGCACCTTGTTTGTGCAGAGAAGTCACTGTCCAGCAGTCAATCGTATCATTGAACCAAACCGTGCACGTGAACACTTCCCCGACTTCGGGCATGAGCATACTGGACAATCTGCCAGCCTTCCAGGCGCCCGTTCCTATCCGTCGCAGAACGGGCACTTCGAGGGCAAATCCTGTATTTCCAGTCACCCCCATAACCACAGCCTCTTCCTCCTCTGCTTCCAAGTGTTCAGGTGACCCCGACAATTGCATGGCTTGCGCCGATGACAACTTTGGCAAGGCATTCTGCCAAGCTATCGGTCACACAGTGAACTCTACCTTGCCTTGCATCGATTGTCCCAAAAGAACTAATCAAACAGATAAAATATTGGTCGGTGGCTGCTGCGGCGACATTAGTAAATGCGGTTCTTGTGGTATCGCGCCAATCATCTCCTCCACAACTCCATCACGCGAGCCTGAAACCATACCAACGGACGATGCATGGCGTCAGCTCAAGTCACACCCTAATGTGGCTTTTGCGGATCTGACGTTGCTGGCGGAAGTAGTTGCGCGCAGATCAAATTGCACTGGGTCTCGCGTCGTCATATCACCCGCCCCGGGGTCTGTCACCCCAGGCCACAGTGCACGGCCCGTCCATCACGAGCCAACTTCTGCGAGTGCAGACCGGTCCGTGCTGCTTACAGACCCCCACGAGCACTTCCGTCAAAAGCAAAGGCAGCGAGATTCGGCGCCACAGCTAGTCCCCCAACACGTGCTAATTGAGTGTGGGCGACGGAGGGTGAAAGAGGTTAATGCCGATGGTGTGAGGGAAGCCTTACGGCTGTTGGACCAGAAGTTTGCACACATGCGATAGGATACTTGTATCGGTATGGACCTTGGCATGGACCCTCGGTTTCGTTCCTTTTTCTCGTGGAATCGTATCTATTATCCCAAGGCTACATTTAGAGCTACTTAGTGACAAAAATCGGGGTGTCACCAAACGCTAAATAGGAGATGATGAAAGTGCCTTCCACTCGCGCAGAACCTGACGAAGCTTCCGGTTGAAGGATCGTTGCTCTTGCGTGGTCAGCGACTGGCTCCCAGTCGCACCTGGGACCCCTGATTGGCGGAATGTACGCGCCAGCTGCTTGAGAGGTGCATTTTTGAGTTCGCTCGGAAACGGCTTTACTCGAGGCCACAGCTCGAGCAAGATCTTTCTGGCTACTGAATACGCCCCAACAGCGAAGTATGCATGGGCGAGAGCGTCGATGGCTGGAACGTCTGGTGAAATGCCAGCAGCAACCATCGTCCGGAAAGCTCTCATTGCCAACCCGGGTTCTCCCTTGCGCGCGTAGCCCGACATAAGCACCGTCCACATCACGACATTTGGTTCAAAACCAGCTGCCTTGGAAGAACGCATGACCTGCTCGGCGGCCTGCATATCTCCTGCCCGCGTGAAACCATCCATAAGAGAGGTAAAGTGATAGCGATTTGGATGCATGCCCTTGTCGACCATATGGCGAAATACGGACTTGGCGGTCCCAAGAGTAGGATCGGTGATGCCTTCGTGCATGAGCCACATCGCAAAGGTAGCTCTGTCATTCTTGACTCCTTTGCGGGATAGAGCAAGAACGGAAGACCGGATACACGAGTTACGGTGCGGATGAGGGCGACTACCGCTGGGATCAAAGTTGTCGGAATTGAGGACGTGACGACTCCCTGAACACCCATAGACATTCCGCCTTGCTGGCGAGAACCGTGCAGCAGTGGCATCCCATCCAGTACCGTAAACGCTATGCTTCTCTCGGCGCAATGCATTACGAAGGATGACATTGAGATGGCGAATGGTCAGACCATGAACCGTTCGTGACACGCTCCGCAGGATCTGAATGAGGCGGCGTGTTTCGATGTGTTCCATGCGATCAAGGTAATTGAGAAACACTTGTACGGTGGCTGCATTCGACTGAATACCGTTGGACCGCATAATACGAAGGATGAGCCTTGCGCCACTGAGTCCGCGGATCTCCATTACTCGGGGTAGGACAGCATTCAAGACATGAACGGTCAAATCGATGCCCTTTACGTCGATGGGGAATTGGGGTATGCCTTTTACGTGGAGAAGAGCGAGTACACCCCGTGCATCCGCGTCTGACTCGAGCATCGCGGCCAGCAAGCCCATGGCCATGTCATCATGACCGGTGAGACAGTAGGTACGAATAAGAGCAGCTACCACACCGGCATCGGGTTTGACACCGATTTCGACCATGCGGTTCACTACCTTGTGGACTCGATGGAAGTGTCGCTGGCGGTTGAGGTAATTGATCAAAATTGTGAATGTGGCCGCATCCGGGTGGATCACGGGTGCTCTTGTGGATGAAGGGGAGGAAGAATGGACATGGGAGGAGATAGCGCCGTCGACTCCTGTGGTAGAACCTTCTGGTTGACGTGCAGATCCACTTTTGGAAGAGAATGGGGCAATCATTCGGTTGATGTGTTCCACGGCACTGCATTCGTCGCCAATGTCGAGGAAATGTTGGATGATGCTGTTGAGCACTCGAGTGGAAGTCCGAACATCGACATGAAGCAAGGCCTCGAGCGCTCGTGCGTGGACCTGAGGGTGCGCGCCTAAGGATCGGTATGCGGTAACGATGAGAGCGTGAGTAGATGCATCGACGGGAAAACCAGCATTCTGCATTAATTGGAGATATCTCTTGGCAGAATCCAAGTCCTGATTGCGAAGGTGTCCAGAAACAAGCAGGTGAAACGTTCTTCGAGTGGGTTGAACATTGTACCGGGCGAATTCTCCGATCATGTGATCTAAGCGACGAAATTGATGACACTCTATGAGTGCTCTTGTTTTCCAATTGAGCAGACGAGTGGTGGTTTTGCCGCATTGAACACTTGCGAGGGACACCAAGGGGGGAATTAAAGGCCAGTGCTCCTTGAGGGAGAGCTGATGGAGGACAGATTCGAAATGGTTTGGTTTGAAACGACAGCCCAGTGCGTGCGCAAGAATCATTACAGAGTGAGCCCGCGACGGCCGGGAAGTAGATGCTAGATACTGTGCGAGACGCCTTGCAGACTCCCTCTGCCGGAAGTAGCGACGTAATTTGAAGGAGGCGTTGATATGCGCGACGAGGGAGGTTACTTCTGCATCGGTCGCGGAAGAAAGGGCATCGGTGATGTCTATGATGCCGGAAGGGAATTGACCGCGATAGCCGGGAGGAAGGGGAGCACACGAGGCTGAGGGCAGTGAAGGCCGTAGTTCCGGAGAGGCCACGGGGGGAACATGGAGAACGTGGGGAAGGTGATGTTTGGAGAGTGCGAGGGCGTGGGCGCATGACGAATGGAGGTTGGCAGGAAGGTGCTCGAGGCGTTTTCCGGGTACGAGCAGGGCTTGCTTGGCGTGACGGCCAACTGCCCTTAGCATGGGCAGCCAGAACGGGTGAGGCTGTCACGTCCACCACGACCTTGTTTAAAAACAAAATGAGACGCGGTCGCCGAGTCCGGTGAGTGGTTGAAATACCTGGTGTAATGATCCTAGTCGTAGTAGTGAACAACCAACCTCTGAGCGGAGACAGCCGGTGATTTTCCACGGTGGACCTGGACAGCCGCGATGGTGACGAGGATGATCTTGCTGTATGTACGGCCGCAAGAACATTCCGTGCGGCTATGATCACCGGTGCACACAATCATACAAAGGTACAGACGCTCGTCCTCCTGCGTAAAGTTCCGCCACACTCGGGGACTCGGCCTGCGGCCGGTGTGTGACTTTGTAACCGTCATGGCGCTGACTGCTATTCATTTTGCAGGAACTGCCTGCTAAGAGCAGTGCCTTTTCCCTCTTTCACTTCCGTGGTGAGATCTTGGGACGCCACTCTGAGTCATTCTCGGCCCTCTCTTGCTTTGTCCAATCTCGTCCTTCCGATCCAGTGTAGCCGTTTACGGCGCCAAGTCCCCCTTGCCGTCACAGATCCAACTTTGCAGCAACCACTGCAGTGCCTGCGACATGTTTCAACGCTGGCCCTATCACCGCGACGGTGGCTATTCGTCCTTGACGATGGCCTAAACATCCTCTTCTTTCAGCCCATATTTGTCACTAACTCCGTATCGGAGCGCTATCATTCGGGACCTGGGTCCGTGAACAGCATGCATATAAAGGCACATACATACCTCGTACCTCCTGTATCCTCACTTCCCCCCTCTCATGCAGTCTTCCCACCTTACCATCCTCGAACAGAGTTCCACCCTCTACCCGTCCGCGCCGGCCTTCAGGATCCCTCGATCAGATCCTACCACCAGTCACGTACATGATTGGCTTTCCATATCATACCAACAGTTCAAGGAGGATGTCGAGTACACCGCACGCTATTACCGTGGCTTGCTCACCTCCGTCGGCATCACAGATAACTCGGTCGTCGGTCTTTGGTGAGTCCCAATTGCCTTCCCCTACATCGATCTCCTCACCTCTCTATCTAGGCTGGGTGGCATGTCATACCAGGATGTTCTACACATATATGGCATCTCAAGAGCCGGATATGTCCCTCAATTGTTCAGCATACGCCTCCCGAGTCCCGACGTCGTCCTCGAGCTCCTCCACAAACAGGATGCCCGTGCTCTGATTTGTGCACCTGAGTTCGCCGACGCGACATCAACCTTTCCTTTGTCGGTTTTTCTCGCAGTCGGAAAGGACGAGATGGTACCTCGTCTGGAAGAATTGCCACCACTGTCCCCTATGAGTGGGGATCAGACCGTCTTCGTCTTCCACACTAGCGGGTCTACATCAGGCAGTCCCAAGCTCGTACCTTGTAGCCAACGGTGGTTGAGCGCAATGGTGACCAAAGCCAAGTTTATCTGTGCTCCTCACGATCCGCAGCGCCAAGACGTCACCACTTGGATGTCAGTCCTGCAGATCATTCGTCTTTGCTCATACTGATCCTCTTCTCACAGGGGCAGCATGTGCCACATCGCTCAAAGCTTCAGTGAGTACGAGTTCTACTCCTTTCCTATGATCATCCTGACGTTCTCTTCCAAGTGTTGATCGGTGCCCTGCAACACGGAAGCTGTACTGTGCAACCGACTAAAATCGCGTTTTCCTCTGAGGAATTGGTCGACATGATTCACCGGTGTCATCTGAACCGTTTAAATCAATTTTCAACATTCCTCTCCTCCCATCTTCGTAATGCCCGTTTACATCCGAAGCTTCTCGGCCAATTGCAGACTCTCGACGAGATTATCTACAGTGGTTTACCACTCCGCCGTGAAGACGAGGAATTCGCTTACCACACTGGGCTCAAGATCAAGGTCTGCTGCGCCTTTGGGATACACGGAGAGTTCGTACTGAATGTTGCACAGAATCTATTCGGAAACACGGAATGTGGCGCTATGCTTCTCTCCGTTGGTGGCAGTGGTCCGGACGCTGCACTGCTTCGTGCTACGCCGAACACATCATACGGCTTCGTTCCGATCGATGGCACCTCTGGACATCAATCATCCACCCAGTTACTGGAACTGGTGATTTTGGCGGACTCTGGCGACTGTCCGGATGTGTCACTGAGGGGCACGGATGGCCATTTCCACACTGGTGATTTGTTCCAGGAAATGAGCACAGGGTTGTATAGCTTTTGCGGTCGTAACGATGACTGGATAAAGAGCGAGAACAGCCTGCGTTGCGACACCAGGTACGTGATTACAAGGATTTGAGGCCATTGATTTACGAACGTTGTTAGAGCCATCGAAGATAACGTTCGCGCGACGTGCGGTGAACTGATTGAGGATTGCATCGTTGTCGGGACAGGCAGGCCGTCACCAGCACTTTTCGTCGAACCCGCGGGCGGGATAGATCACAATAGACTGAAGAGGGAAATCATTCGTAAAACTCGGACTTTCCACAGCAGACGGTATCTCCACGAGCGCGTCACTTCTCCCGAGTTGATCATCATAGTGCCATCCAAGTCACTGCCTAGGACGGTGACGAAGGGGAACATTAGACGGCGAGCGGTTGAAGAAGCTTACCAGCTGCAATTGGACAGCATCTTCGCTTCTTTGCGATGAAGAACGATCCATCGATTGGAAACTAAATTACTCGTCTAGTTATTTGTTACACGATACTTAATCTCTGCATACAGTCGTCGTTAATTACTCTATTACAGTACTCATAGTTTCTCGAGGACCTTTAGTCAAATAGTTATGAAAACCAATGTGTTATAGTCATGCACTCAAAATGGGATATCGTATTACGGTATAGGTTCGATCGGTTGTTCCGAGGGGGGATGAACAACGATATCGTCGTCTGTGATCTCAAGGGTGAAGCGTACAATGTCCCGAGTCCCCGACGACCTTGTCAAACACTGCACTTGTCCGTTGCCAACGATCCCCTGTCCATGACGTGGGTCGCGGAGCAGAGTAATGTTGAGTGGCGAAGCAGCGAATTGGTCGGATGTCGGAGATGACAAGGAGATATGGTGGGCAAGACGGAACGGAGATGAGGAAGAATGATCGGTATTACTGGATGCCTTGGCGCCAAGGTCCGCGATGCCATCCTCGATGACAGGAAAAGGATGGAGATGCTGTTTGTATAACGATCCAGAGTGACATGGTGCGGAGTTGAGGGCCCAGTTTGTCAGGATCGTGAGCGGGCGGTGGGAGCGCCGCACACTTTGGACGGCATCCAAGACGTGATGGAGCAGTGACAGCGCCATGGGAACGCTCTTATCCTTTGCTGAGGCACCATCGCGCAACTGCTCGGCAGAAAAACGGTCAGCCCAGTAAAAAGGACTGATCGAGTCTATGGCAAGAACGGCTATTTCTTGGTTTGTCATGCGGGATGAGTGATATGCCGGGAGATTCGCGATCGATGCGGCGAGCTGGATGAGGGTCGTCGGACGAAATAAGTGCAAGCGAGCGAGAGCCCGCCGGACGCTTTCCTGTGGGTCGAGGGTGCTGAATGGGTGACGAGATATACGTGAAAGGAGAAGGCGGCGGAAACGTTCAATGTCAAAGGCGGCGTCTGTGTCGTAAATAACGACGGCGATCTCTGCCTGCGGTGGAGAGACGGGGGCGAGAAAGGACAAGAGGATGTGGTAAAGCAGATGAGTCTTGCCTGACGATGCTGGGCCTTGGATCTCGATCACGTCGCCGCGATGGAACGCAGGGAGGGCGGGTATCGGGGTGAGCGGGGACGCTGTAGACGAGACTCATCAGACCGGGTCGTGTGCAAGACTATCCAACTTGGCGCGCACTGTGCTCTTTGAGTGATGCGAGGAGCTGTGGACGACGGTGAGCTGGATGACGAGGAGGGAAACGGAGGGACGTGCGTTTTCAAGGGACTCGACGTGGACGTCCATGACATGTCTCGGGTAAACGTACACCGCTCACTGGCACTCTCCATACACCTTATATGTCGTCCCGCGCTACTCCCCCGCCCTCCCGCAGGTCGTCCAACGGCATCCCCACCTCACCACCGCCGGCGACCACGACAAGATCAGCTACCTCTGCTCGTCCTACACGCGCCCCCGCCCCCGCCGCCGTCTCCCGTCGCACTTCCATAAAGGGCACCACGTCTGGCTCGCTCGGCTCAACCCCCGAGTCGCGCGAGGTCCTCTCTGCATCCCTTAGGCATGAGACAGAACAAAAAGAGCAGGCATGTGCTCGCATTGATACGTCTCCCCCGTCCTCACCTCCCGCCCCTCCAGCTCTTGGTCCAGTTGCAAGATAAAGACCAGACAGTCGCCTCCCTCACCAGCGAAAATGACAACTTGATCTCCTCCTTGTCTACAGCCGAAGCAAGGCTCAATGACCTCTATGCCGATCAGGCCCGCATGGAGGAAGAAATGGCTGCTCGCATCGAAGTCGCCGAGAAACTAAGAGCCCAAGTGCGCGAGCTAGAGAAGGAGAAAAGAGATGTCCAAAGACGCTACAATGAACAGGTACCCCATCACCTTCTCGCTCGATAGATAGCTCACTCAACCATTACGTCTCCCAGACATCAACCTTCGAAGCCGAGCGTCAAGCCTTCTATGACAACGAGCAGCATCTCAAGTCCCGCATTCAGTCTCTCACCCAGGCCCGCAAGCAGGCGGACCAAATTCGTTCTTCTGAAACCGAGCCCGAGTACGCTCCAGAGCAATCTCATTCCCCAACCGAGCTGCCCGCAGTAGCCCCACCCCTTGTGCAAGCTCTTGACGACCCAGACAGTGAACCAGCCGAGATGACGGCTCTTCGCCTCGAGCTGTCCACACTCTCGACTTCGTATTCATCGCTACAGAGCACCCTCATACTTTTGCAGACACAACTTGTCGACTTGAAGAGGGTGAATAACCAGTTGCAGGAGGACAACGAAAGCTACATGATTTTGCTTAGAGAAAAGACACTTAGCGGACAATTCGACCTCATGAAACAAGTAGGTGGTGCTCCCAGTTCGACGTCAGGCGTGGAAGAAGATGAGGACGACATAACCGACGAAAACGACATGAGCTCCTTGAGGAGCAACGCCAAAAGTACCCTGGATAGAGTGGAAGAAGAGGAAGGAGAGGATGTACTCGATCACTCGCCTGATCGCCATCATTCTGACTCACCGCGTCGCCACCACGGACGACATGCTCGGCGAACTGGATCTGCGACCCGTTCTCCTACTCGTCCTCCCAGAGGCGAATCCCTAGCCGACCTCCCCATCACAGGACCTGGTCTCGACCTCGCGGCAGAATTAGGTCGTGCAGAGAACAGAGATAACCTTTTGGGAGAGTCGATCGATGATCGTTCCGTTCTCAACGCCAGGGGCCGAAAGAAAAAGAGCTCCATGGACGCGAGGAAGGTTTCCACCTCGGAATCGCACGACCAGCTTTCGTCCTCAAATGATATAGAGGCGCTGCGCGTGGAAGTAAAATCCCTGAGGGATGCAAACAAAGCACTGTCTCTGTACGCATCAAAGATCATCGACCGGATCATTGCAGAAGAAGGTTTCGAGCACGTCCTTGCTGTGGACTACGAGAAGCAGCCGAAGACAACCCCCGTGACGCGTGATCTCGGAGCGGCGACCACGTCCACCAAGCAACCTCAATCTGCGATTTTCGGACGTGTACTTTCTAACCCTACACCCACCACACCTACCGAACCACCTGCGACTGCGACGCCACCTCTTGACTCTTCCAATACAATTAATACCAAAACACAACGCCGTTCAATGTCCTTCGATTGGAAGAGCTTCAACGTGTTCGGCGGAACCGAGAAGAAGACAGACAGTCTACGCCCCCTAACACTGAAGCCTGGCGTCACATCCGTCACGGGTGCTCGCAAATTAGAAACATTTGAAGACGAAGAAGATAGACGAGAACGAGAACGCCTCCACGCGACCATGAAACTGATGGGCATCGACATGCCTGCATATTCACCCGCCAGTTCAGTGGGCTCTCCTGCTGCCGTTCCACTACAAAAGAGTTATTCTTCTCCTGCCAGTCCGCCTGCGCCAGAGACCGCTGTCCCAGGTCGCCGCTTCTCTATCTTCCGATCGCGTTCGACCACGGGTCACTCGGAGACCCACTCGGAGAACTCCGGAATCTCCATGCAAAACCAGACTGGTTATGGACTTGGAATATCTGGAAACGGCACAGCAGATCTCACAAAGCAAGCATTGGAACAAGTGGAAGCTGAGAATACTATCGCCACTTTGGACGCCCATGAACGTCACCTTAGCGACGAAATCGCCAGAGGGGGCTCAGGTGGTTTCACAGAGCTTGCTCCCAGGAAAAGTCTGGGAGAGGAATGGAGGAGCAAGAGGAGCAAGAGGAGTGCTGGTGGAAGTGGTAGTACTGTTTGGAGCGCGGGGATGAGCAAGGCCGGGGACGATCCAGATGCAAGCAGCCTCTGACAGGGACCCGTCATTTTCCCCCAAGGTAATGGATGTTGTACTCATACAAACGTGGATTTTCAGTACGATACGATACATATGATACCAGATGTTGTGACATCCCATGTAACCGCTTGTTAATATGTTTCCGGTTAATAAGTCTGCTCCCCCCAGCGTACAAATGGAGAGCCGAGATATTATTTATTGTATGCAAACAGTATACCGTGACGTTTTTCCAATGTGTTTTGCGCGTGCGTGCGGATGGTCTGGAAAGGGTTGGCAGCATATTGGGGATTTGTTAGGATAAGTGGATGCCGGAGCGTTTCCATCTCTCTAGTAGAAGGGTTGAATTTGGGCAGGACGATGCATCACTTCTGAGAAGACGCACAAAACACGTTTCCTCTGAGCCTTGGTGAGAGGAACACCTTTACCCTCTCCTATAATCCCAGGCCTTGCTTTCGCTTGTGGTCGTTGCTGTGAAGTAACGGCGTCCGACTGAGCCTCTGCTGGTGGCGACATCTCTCCCTGTTCCAATGCGGATATGACCGCTTCGATGGAGCCAAGTCCACCACCCAATTGTTCGCGCTGCTTCCTATTGAAGCGACGCTTTTGTGTCTTGGAATAAGGCGCGCTAGACGACTTGATGCCTGGAGACAGATCAAAAGCAGCTAACCAGGTTTTTGTCAGGTTTCGTACGTACGATCGATAAAGGCCTCGTGTTTCAGTTGTTGCTTCCCCTTCTTGCTCACGATGGCGGGGACTGCGCTCAAAGACTCGAGAATGTCATTGCCCTGACTCGTGACGACCAGCATTGGGATGGACACGTAGGTGTAGGTGCGGAGGATTTGCTCACCGATACCTCTGCACTATTACTAGTAGCAGCACCGATTTCCACTGCTTCCACTGCTTCTTCTTGGACTGCAAACTGACGTTTGGACAGTTTTGCAGAGGGTTGGTGGGCTCCGATGCGGGCCCTGCGTTCCCTAGGCTAGAACAAAAATGAGTGTCCGAGCGAGTCCGTGAGGTGATGGTTGTACCATGCTAAAGAGTTTTGCGGAACTGTTGAAAAGGCTCCCAATGACAAAAAAGCCCAGTCTGGCGACTGTTCACATGCACATATCAGATCTCACTACGCAAATACTTGCAACTAAGATCGACATCGTATATCAGTACATCGGAATCAACAACACTATAGATCTCAATAAAAAAGTCTCTGTGTTGACACAGGAGCATCTAGAATGGCAACGGGTTTGCGACCATCAAAGAACTAAGCGTCAAACGCATCTGTCTGTGATCCCAACGGAACAGCTTCATCCAGACGGAGTTGAGATCGTTGCTCTATTCCCTCACCAGCTAGGCCCTGAGCCAGCAGACCGTCACCCTCTTTTGACTTTGAATTCTCTACCCCAACCACGACGAATGCGCCGGTGACAAGCACGGCACCTACCAATACCTGGAAAGTAGCAGGCTTGCCGAGGAAATAGTCCCCAATCACTGCCAAGGGTATAGTGAGGCTTAGGCCGACGGTAACAACAAGTGGTGTGGTCTTGAGCATCGCGATGAGATATATGTAGTCACTCAACAGTGTGATGAACATCTGTCGGCCACATTCCCCACGAATACATGGCCAAGATCAGTGAGTGTAAAACGGAAGCATAACGTTGAAATGCTTACATTGACGAGAATGCCCATGACAGCTTCCTTAGTACCAGGCCACTCCAAAGACTCCACCCCAAACCAGTGCAAAAGAAGCGCAACTGGCCAGAGTAGCGAAACATTGAAAACGCCGACATAACCAAAGAAAAGCTGCATATCTATCCGTGACTCCTCCCTGATTTGCACCTTCAAGAATATCATATACAAAGCATAAAACAAAGCCGAAAACAAGGCGAGAATATCTCCAAAGATCGCAATGAAATTGGTGGACTGGGCATTGACAGTAGGCGCTGGACTAGATGATGAATCGGATAATGAGACAAGGACGACACCTCCGAAACTTGTTCGAGTGAGTTTTTGAGCTGGACTTAGAATACATGCATCCACATGCCTTGTCATAACTGCGGCAACCTTTATCATGGTCACTGTCTCTACGCGAAATATGCGGCCAGCTGCCAAGGTAAATATGCCTGCATACCTGTCAAACGCTGCCAGACTAGTACAATGAAACCTTTACCGCTCATGCCCGATAAAATGGTTGCACTCGCCACGCTCGTGTATGCAAGTGCGGCGTTCAGCGCCCAATTAGCGACGAACCAAAGGAAACAGAAATAGATAGCAAGTTTTGCTGTCTCCTCTGGCGTGAATCGATCCTGAACCTCGCACAACGAGCGAGCGGTCTGTCAAAGTTCAAAGGGGTAGATCACGCACTAATCAAAGTAAACGCACCAGAGAGTCATGTTCGCCAGGAGAATCTTGGGATAAAGGCTGGTAGCTGAGGACTTCTAAGAGCTTGTGGGATGACGGACGATGCTGAATGCTCACTTGGTATTCCTCCGCCGAGATAAGGTGCCTCCGAACAACTTCCGCAAACAAGAGGGCAATAGATACAGGGTGAAGGCAGCTGTGCTCAGATACGTTATCCTGTCGTCCCGTCAACGCCCACTAGCGGTCGGGGGAAACCAGAGCGCACATAAAGGGCTTCTTATATCCACCAGTGACCATATACTGGAGAGCCGTCAGTGGTGCCCAGCCGGTCAGCTGGGGGGTCTACCTGAGTCACGAAATTGGACGAGGTCCAAAGGAGCACGACGACGAGAAGAAGACATATGCCGATTGCGTAGTCGCTGGTTGTCAACTTTGAAGGCTGCGGTGCTGACCTGCGTTGTTCATCGTGTCCGGATACCGTGCTCATCTGACGGACGTAGACGTATACAAAAGGGTTTTTCACCACGTGCGAAAGTGCGGTATTCGGTTCAGAAACCAAAGAAGTGTAGCGTGTACAAGTACTATGTATGTATACAGTCGCGATATGGTTCATGGCAGAGGGTGTCTAGTCATGCTCGCCTTCCAAGTCTAGTACCTGCATGATACTTGACCTTTTCGAATATTCTGAACAGACTGATGACGAGGTTGGTGCAGTACATGATAAGACCAGCCATGACGAGACAGATCAACGCGAGCTGACTGTCACAGATGGTATCTCCGATTTTTCCTATGCCTGGTGATCTCAGCGGTGGTCGGCTCAACTGACTGTACCAAGCGATGCTGCTGGCAGGTGCGCATGGTATGGGAGAGGTAAAGTAGTTATCAAAGCAGAGCGACAAGGCTGCAGACCAGGCGCAAATGAAGCATACTTCCAGTAAGGTATGGGCAAGCTTCCCGGAAGTACGCCATAGTCCCAGGGGTCGACTGAAATACTCTACCTAAGAGACTGTGAGAGAAGACGGGGGCGTGTTTGAAAAAGTGTCTCACATAGATGGCAACCATGACATGAACAAGCGTTAATGGCGCAAAGATGATCACAAGCGTTCTATAAAACAGTCGAGTGTGATTCAGATGAAGCACGGGTTTCCAAACATTCACTCACGGTGAGCTTCCGACCGCTCCCATCACGTTATACTCTGATTCCCATTGCCTGATACGGATCGCTACGGCCAAAGCAGAGGTTGTGAACGTGATGTTGATGAACCTGAAAAGCTACGGGGCTGTCATCTCAAGGTCAAAATCGGAAAAGAGAAGATTAAAGCGCACCAGAGGTACATATATGTTCGATAAAATGAAGGTCCTGAAGCGATTCTTCCTCGATCGAGCGAGTGTGGACTTTTCACCAGACTCGGTGTCCTGCCTTTCCGCCATATGAGCATACTGGACCCGGTTCCCGTCCTGTAATTCATTTCCGCCTCTCCGAGACGAGTCCCGTCCCAATGTCTTGTTCCTAGCGGGGCCGAAAGGAGCTGGGGAAGGGGCGGTCGAACGAAGTACGGGTGATTCGTCGGATCGTCTCCCACGTAAACTGGCGAGGTACTGCGATTGTCGCTCATCTGTCGGTGGCCGGTCGTGATCTATATCGTCGATCCCCCGCCAATCGTGTTTTACGGATCCTTGGCGGGGACGCACAAAAGTCCACCATCGCGAACGCTCGCGAGTGAGTCCGCCGAGAGAAGACCTAGAACTCGATGCCAAGTCTGATGGCCGGGTGGTGGCGACACTTCTGTGACCGAACCTGTCAATCTCATCAGACTGGTCAGTGGGGGACGGCGGCTCGTCCTGAGCCCAAGCTGCGAGAATGAGTACGAGATGCAAGGTGATCGATTTTTGGTACGCACGGGGTTCTGTCACGACGGCTCTGGCGTTGGAGGGTGTGGTGAGGGTGTGAGCGCGAACGCTGTAAGAATGAGCAACGTTGGAGGAAGACAAGGACGGGAGGGACGGTGGCTTGCTGATAGGCATGGTAGTATATACATACACCCGGCTAAGAGCGTCTGCTTTGCTTTCCGACCCCGACAAGGAACTCTCTTGGACACATGGAGGAAGGCCTCCCGATAGTCTCTGTCACCGGTGTCGCGTCCAGATTCGTGTCTCAGACCGATATCGAGACAGCCCGGGCCCGAAGAGAAGATCAATGGAGGGCTGCGTACGCTAGGTCCGTCCACACCATCCACACCACGCTGGCTCGTGTTCGTTTATCTGTTTTCAGACTAGGACAAGAGCCTCCTCCTCAACCCACTGAGGATGCCTTCGATGGCCGAAGCTTAGCTGAGGTGAGTTGCCCCCCCCTCGTGGCCCACCGCTGCGCTGACTCTGACCACCACAGAAATTGGCTGCGAACAGGGTAAGATCCTCGCCGACACACAATGATGGCTGATGGATATTTGGCAGGCAGCCAAGCAAGAGGAATGGGAAGAGAAGACAAAGCTAGGTAATCTCGCCCCCGTGGTTATAGTCCTGTCTGACCTGTTCTGATGCCCTCGTGCAGCCAACCAGTTCCGGGCATTAGAAGAGGACGAAATCATGTTCCTCGATTCAATACGAGAGAAGCAGGCCGAGGAAGAACGGCTGCGCAAGCTTCAAGATGGGGAAGAACTCTCGGACTTTAGAAAGTAAAGATCTCGCAAAGTCATGATTGCGTTTTCACGTCAACTCTCCTCACAGGGCTGTTGCTGCAAGAGAGAGTGCTATCAACAACCCACCTCCGGTAGTCTCAAAACCTCCCGCTCCTTCTAAACTCGGTGGTGATGATCAGACCAAAGTGACTATGCCCCCTCCCAAGAAGGAAGTATCCGTCAAGCAAGCGCTCAAGGGCGTTATAGTGAAGAGGAAGCCTAAGGCCACCGGTCAACCATCACTGGCACCATCGCCAACATCAACCTCTGCTGCCAAGGATAGTGGTGATGCACCTCCAAACGCAAAGCGTCGGAAAATCACCAGCGTCTAGATTGTAAACTCTGTATTATATTCACGTCGACACGCAGCAGCACTGTAGCCTTGCACACGTCAATGACGGATCGCAGACAGAGGCGATGGTAAAACTACTTTATGTGTCACCCCTTGCGTGTGACTGGTGTTGGTGTCCATCGCATGTGGTTTAGATCCTTCTCCTTGGAGTTCCCATTGCCTCCCCAACCAGCCATCCTTCCCATAGCCTCAGCCCGACGTGCCGCAGCCGTGCCTAACGTGGTCCTATCCAACAATCGCTTCGCAGCAGGTGTAAGGTTGCCTGGTGCGTCCGCTCTTCGTGGGGTTTGACAGGGCGGTGCCATTGAACCTCTTGCAGGCGTACGAGAAGGGGTACGCCCAAGCAGGGGGGTTGAACCGTTGAGTAGACCAGCCTTGGCGCGAAGACTCTTCGCTGCGCTTGCTGAGAGCTTGTGGGATAATGCTTCACGGCTGGATGGTGCCGAGATTTGGAATGTATTTGGTGGCGGCATTTCTTCTGACACATCGTCAGATTGAGATATAAGTCGAGGTGTAGCATTCAAAGTCCCCCATGTCATGAGTTGCTTGACTGCTTTCGAACCCATTTGTTCCGCAGTGGGCGAGGGCACATTAGGGACAAGGGAAAAGGTTGGTGACTTTGGGCGATCTGGGACGACTGAGTTGAGAAATAAGAGCGTCGCGTGAACAGACTCACAGGGTGTCCCCTCGATAGCAGCATCTATCCGACTCTGAGTCGGACTTGGAGGAACAGAGAGACCCTGCGATTTACTTGCAGTGTCTTGTTCAGGTAGCCGTGTATTGCTATGTTTGACCACTCCCGGCACTACGTCAGCTTTGACGGAGACGACGGACGTCGACGGATCATAGGGGGATACATCGGCGTCAGGCGGGAACATGAGGGAATTTCGGGTCTATGGGAGAAGTCTTGGGAGATGAAAGCAGGGTTTACACAACACTTGCCTTGAACTTCCAAGCATCTACTCCAGCGGGTCGGGTGTCCCTCTTTGGGGCCATCACATCGACCGCGTTCTCGGACGTATCTTTCTCAACGACAGCTAGTTCCATTCCCTTTGAGTCGTTCTCGCCACGAGTGACTGTATCGGAGTGTATCGAGCGTTCTTCTCCTGCCATGATCAGCCCAGCGACCGTCGGTGCTTCGATCACGAATTTCTCGCGTACTCCGGGACCGGCAGGCTGCTCTATCAACATTCTCTCCCTCGCTTCCAACATCTTGGCCCTTTGCTCCTCCACCCTGCTCTGTGCTTCCCAAGCCCAACCCCATCTCTCCCGCCGTTGTCTGTTTTCCTCGTGCATGATCTGCGTGAAGCTCGCATTGTCCTCTGAGGTATATTGCGCCTGGAAAGAGTCCAGGCTCATGTCTGTGTCGTACCGTTGTCGTTTTGCTGTTGGTTCTCTAGCTTCGCGAGGGGTGCGGAACGGTGTGTCAAAGGGTCCTGTACCAAAGGGTGTCTCAGAAGAAAACTTTGAATCTTTTCTGGAAGCATAGGCGGGTGTTGCGTCGAGCTCTTGTAGACGACGTACAGAGGCATGTATGAGGCTGGGATCGTTTGAGCGGAGAGCATCAAGGTAGTTGTTGGTGGCATCGATATGGACGAGAGAGGGGAAGAAATCGCGAGCGATGATATGAGAGAGAGCAGTAGTGTATTCGTCTTCCTCGAGAATGTCTTGTCGGTTCAAGGACCTCTTTGCAGGTGTTGAAGACGGCTCGGTGGACATGATGGCTCAGGACTTGTCGTGGGACAAACATCGCCACAGTAATACAGTAACTCTACGGTATCCATTTGAACGACATTGCAGCCAACGTATTCCTGCGAGGACGGAGGCATACTCAAACGCGGGCGAACACGAAGGCACAACGGTCTGACGACGTCACGACGGAACAGGGGATAACCTAGGAAGCGGCGAAGAGCGGTAGTGTCTGCACCCCGTCAGAAGAGCCTTGACGGTCCAGCTTTGCTACAGGGCGTTCACTTTCCGACAATCCCGGTAACCCAGCATTAGTGGATCCAATGGAACCGCCGTTTTTGCTGGCTTTCGGCAGCTGCTCCCGGTGCAGCCAAACCCTCCAAGCTGGGCCCCGATGTAATTCTGCTGACTGGGCATGGTGAAAACATAGGTGTTGTAGGGGGACGAAAACGACGAGTTCCTTTCTTTGCGTCCTTGTCGGGGAAAGGACTCAGTCTTTTGGCCAGTTAGCCGGTTCATCGAGCATCGCCCCTGGATACGGTCGAGTTCTGCACTGGGCTGCCTGCAAATGGTTTTGCCACTCGAGGGTATCTCAGTTCACGATGTAGCTCAGCTCAGTACGACTTCGCGGCACAAAAGTCCTCAGTGTCGATTAGTAAGCAGGCCCGGGGCGGACGGAGGACTTGCAGATCACACTAATCATCACCAGCCAAAAGGTGAGGGACTTGGTCGAGCTTTGGGTTGTCTGCACTTGTGAGTGATCCTACAACTTTACAACGCACCCCTGTGATGTGTCGAGGTCGTCACATCATCATCAATCGCTTACGGCCGTCAAGTCCCACTGAACTGCCAGTGGACACGCCTACCAAATGCTTGCGACATGTTTCAACGCTTGCACTATCATAGTCACCGCGTTTTTCCTTGATCAAGGCCTAACAACTTCTTTCGATCTGGTTGCTCGAGATTTAGGTACGTCGACACCATGCATATAAACCATATCTCGCACCTCCTGTATCCTCACTTTCCCCCTCTCATGCAGTCTTCCCACCTTACCATCCTCGAACAGAGTTCCATCCTCTACCCGTCCGCGCCGGCCTTCAGGATCCCTCGATCAGATCCTACCACCAGTCACGTACATGATTGGCTTTCCA